>CABHPH010139870.1:0-41146 GCA_902168325.1 Peromyscus nudipes
AAAAAAAAAAAAAAAAAAAAAAAGAGAAACTCCTAGGAGTTTACAAGGACAGCCCAGGCTAAGACTCCTGGCAGCAGTGGATGCATAGCCTGACCTGGCCGTGCCCTGTGACCAGATTGGTGACTACCCTGGTTGCCATTGGAGAGCCTTCATCTAATAACTGATGGAGGGAGATTTAGATACCTAAGACCAAATATTGGGCTGAGCTCGGGAGGTCCTGCTGAGGAGAGGGGGGAGGGATTGGAGCCAAGGGGGTCAGGAACGCGACAGGAAAACCCACAGAAACGGCTCATGGGAACTCAGAGTCTGAACCATCAACCAGGGAGCCTGCATGGGACTGGGACTGATCTAGGCCCCTCACATATATGAGACAGTTTTGTAGCTTGGTCTACTCTTGGGACTCCTGGTAATGGAAGCAGGAGTTGTCTCTAGTGCTTTGGCTGGCTCTTAGGAACCTATTCCTCATGCTGGATTGCCTTGCCCAGCCTGAATACAGGAGGAGGTGCTTGGTCTTTTGGCAGCTTGATAGGACATGTTTTACTGATGCCCAGGGGAGACCTGCCCCTTTCTGAGGGAATATATCAGAGGAGGGGTGGATGGGATAGGGCAGGGGAGAGGGGGAGGGAGTGGTAGACGAGGAGGGAGGGGAGGATGCAGTCGGGATGTAAAATAAATTAATTAAATCAAAAATTAAAAAGAAAGTGACACAAAAAAAATAAAATTGCAAGAGGCTGAGCTTAGCCTTACAAAAATAAAGTGGGTGCAGACAGGAGAACAGAAGTGGGAGACGAGAGGAGTAGAGTGGAAATAAGTCTAGTGGAGGTGTCCGAGTTTTGGCTGAGGAGCAGTCAAATCAGTGGGTGCTATCTACAGTAGAATTTAGGGGTCATTGAAAGAAAGGAAACAAGACATAACACAATGACAGTGTGTTTGCTGTGATGGCTAAACCATCTCTCCAGTCCAATACATAACACAATGACAGAGTGTTTGCTGTGATGGCTAAACCATCTCTCCAGTCCAATACAGAGGTACAGGTGGAGACGGTAGACGTAGGAGGAGTTGGGTGCGTGTGTGCCTAGGGTCAAAATATATTGTGTGAAATTCTCAAATAATAAAATAGTATTAAAAAGAAAAAATAAACTAAATGGGAAGGAATTAAGAGTTAAATAAATGAGCAATGGAATGTGCTGGTTTGGAAACCATCCTCCTAGTTTATAGACATATTAGTGCCTGGAGAATTAACAAAGAGGAAAGATGCAGTCAGGCTCAACTGTATTAAATAATAAGTACTATGAATGCTCATAGCAACTCGTGCCCAATTAACATATGTCACTCTAACAATTCTGCATGCCCGTCCATACTTGTCAAGTTTACTTCCTGTAGTTTGATTTTATTTCACAACTCAACTCTCTTTAAGTCTCCCCAGTCTCCTAAGTTGCGGTCTATATGATATTGCTTTTCATCCCCTTAGCAAAGAGTTTAGAAGAAGCAGTAGATTGTACAAGAGGAAACTCTTTCATACCAGTTTCCCTCCATATGTTTTAATATGGCAATTAGGGGATGAAAGGAAAATTAATGTATATATGAGGGAAAGGGGTGAAACTTTACGGCCTATCACAATCATGTGATATGCTTTCTAATGTCCATGCTTTTCCTATCAGTTCCAATCAGTGGCAAGCATACATCCTGATGTATTTCCTGCCTATGTAACTCCCACCTACATGTGATCAAGCACATCCAGTGGAGTCGGTCCAAACAAATTTGTTCAGTGAAGTAAAGACATGTAGCTTGTTACTTCCCCAAAACTACAACTCCCAGCATTCCAGGAAGTTATCTTGTCCTTGGGCAAGTGGGGCTTACATCTTATCTTTGGCTCTTACAATACCAAGACTCATACTTTTGATGATTCCATCCTTTGCTTCCTATTTCAAGAGGGAACCCTAGATCTCAGAAGGTGTATTGTGCATGAAACCTTTAACAAAGCCAAGAAGGCAATGTGTTGTTACAACCAAACATACTGAGTGCTATGGTGATGACATTCAGCACATTCGTGTGAGTAGGTCATGCACTATAATATAATAGAGTGTTCCGATTATTGTAAGGAGGAGATATAGGACAGCATCAAACAATTTACCAGGGGTGGAGAAATGGAAAATGAGTAGTTGGTATTTAGTGGGTATGAAGCACCAGATATGTTAATTGGATGAGTTCCAGAAATCTACAGCACACCACAGCACATAGCTTTTGTTACCAATAAGGTATGGTGATCGTCAAAAAGTTATTAAGAGGGCAGATCTCAAGTTACATATCCTTACCACAAAATAGGGACATGGACACAAGGAAACCTACAGGGCTCTACATGTCCACTGTTTTTATGTATATGAGTTCTCTATTTGCATATACACTTGCATTCCAGAAGAGAGTATAAGATCCCATTAGGTGATTATGAGCCACCATGTGGCACTCAGCTCTGGGTCAACATTGGTGGCTTGAACACATTCTTCCTGTAAGCAGAGAAGGACAGCACACTGTTTCCCCAATTTGCTTTCTATGTTTTAAAATATCATTAGGGAGGTAGAAACCATAGCATGGAGTTGAGTTTATTTACAAAGTCAACAACAACAAAGCAATAACCACAAAACCTATGAGGTTTCTCCTGAATCCCTCACCTGGACATTCATCAAACAGAAATTCAACCAGCTTGTGAAAGAGCCACTGGATCAAATGCTTCATTCAAGCACCGTGTTTGTAGCAGCATTGTTTACAACTGCCAGGAGATGGAAACAGCTTAAATATCCAATCATGTATAAAGAAACTATCATGTATGCACACAATGGAATGGTATTTAGCCTTCAAAAGAAGGAAATGGAGAGGAGTGCCGTAAATTCTGTCTTCTGGTATGGCAGAGCTACTGCAGTCATGAGCACACAGCAACTGTGACTCCTCACAAGATTTGCATGAAAAAAGACATGGAAGGTGTAGGAAGAACTAGTTGACAGAAAGAAGGGGTCAGTAGAAGTGAGATGGAGTTAGACGAAGGTAATGAGGGTGGATATGATCAAAATAGATTATCAAAATATGATGAAAATTATATATACATGAAGTTGTTAAAAAGAGAGAGAATCCTGCCCTTTGCAACAACATAGGAGCATCTGAAGGGTATTATTAAGTAAAACAAGTCAGATGCTGCAAGAAAAACACTGTGATAGCATTTTCATGTAGGATAGGAAAAAACAGAACTTATGAAAACAGGGACTTTAGAAAGGGCAATAGCAGGACCCAGGGTTAGGGAAAATGAGAAAGCACTGCTCTAAGGATGCGTATTTCCAGGTACAGACTGAATTGGTGTTGAGGCTCTACTGTACAGCCTAATGATTATAGTTAATAATATCATATTGTATACTTAAAATCTGATTTAAAAAGAGTACTTAAAAGTAGATCTCGCCAGGTGTGGTGGCTCACATCTTTAATTCCAGTACTCCAGAGGCACAAGCATGCAGATCCTTGTGAGTTTGAAATCAGCCTGATCTACATAAGGAGTTTTAGGCAGCCACAGCTACATAATAAAATTTTATCTCAAAAAAATGGGAAAGGCCTGGAGAGATGGCTTACTGGTTAAGAGTGCATCCTGTTCTTTCTAAAGGATCCAAGTTTGACCCAAGCAGCCATGTAGAGCAGCTCATAACTCCCTGTAACTCTATCTACAAGGGGATCTGATGGCTCTGAGCTCTGCAGGCATCTGTGTGTGTGCCTTTTTATCACACGAAGAAACCAACTGTGTGGCAATGGAGCATTTTCATTGTCTTGATTAGGTGATGCTGGAAAAAAAATAGACATATATTAAGATGTCACGTTGAGCCAGGTGGTGGTGGCACATGCCTTTAATCCCAGCACTAGGGAGGCAGAGGCAGGCGGATCTTTGTGAGTGCAAGGCCAGCCTGGTCTACAGAGTGAGATCCAGGAAAAGTGCAAAGCTACACAGAGAAACCCTGTCTCAAAAGAGAGAGAGAGAGAGAGAGAGAGAGAGAGAGAGAGAGAGAGATCACATTGTGTATATCTTACATGCACAGTTTTTAGCTGTCAATCATACATTAAAAAGCTAGGAAAAATAAATGTTAGCTGAGGGTCAGCCCTTGACAACCTTTCCATTCTCCTCTAGCCCTGATTCTGTGCCAGCCTGTTGTGCTCGGTTAAAGATAAAGATGTCGCTTTCAACAAAGTCTAAAAGAGGCTAGGCAAGCATTTTGATTCATTTATTTATTTCTGTATTTAGTTGGTGCCTTATGTGCAGAGGGTTGAATTCATCAAACTCAGCTCATGGCACATTTATCATCATTGGTACCTTGTTTAACTTATTTATTCCTGTCATCCCCACACTTCACTCAAATTCTCCTTGCTCTCTCATTAGCAACTCATCTCTCCTGCTTAATGACTATATTTTATCTGCATATGTTCCTACTAAATGTTCATTATCATTTTGAGAGCATGATTTTGAATTTCTGTATGTGAGATACTGTGTTTCCATATATATCATTGCATTTCTTGCTCATTTTTACCCATCACTACATTTAAAAAAAAATCTATACATGCTGCTCTTACATTACAACTAACCCTTTGTTTCCATTTGCTGCAAACAACTCCAGAATGTTCATCCAGCACACTTCAAGCATCTACTCTCAGTGATGGATGTCAGATTGTCTGCAACTCTCTGTCACCATAAATAATGCGGCAATGTGAGGAGGCATTCCGATTTAGAAAAGAATTGTAGGGGAGAGTATGAAGGGAGCTGCTTCTGTGCAGTGATAACAATGGTGAAGGACTACTGCTAGGGTCTCTTTTGCCCCAATGTGCCATAGAACTCGGGGTGATGGGTTTTAAATCCAAGTGCCTCAGGTGAGACGATAATCAGCAGGTGGCCCTGTGTGGTACTATTATTTTAACACATTCTCTTTACTGAATTAATATGATGGTGGTGGTATGCATGTATGCATGCAGGTGTGCATGTGTACGTGTGTGAGTGTGTGTGTGTGTGTGAGAGAGAGAGAGGGGGGGGTCTCACTCTGTAACCCAGACTGTCCCCCAAACTCACTATCTCACTATATCATCTATGCTGGCCAGGAACTCATGGAAATCCTCCTGCTTCAATTTACCTAAGTGCTGGAAATACATGTGTGAATCACCACTCTTGGCTTAAGTAGTTATTTGAATCTATTGACATCATGTTCCACATCTGCCCTCACTTCGGAGAACTGATACCCTACACCCAACTTATCCAAACAGTGATCTCTGGCTTTAAACAGATTTTTAAGGAGGCCTGCAAAGTCTGTTCCTCTGTTTGGGTCTTCCTTGTGTTCTCCATGGCAGCTATTTTAAACCTGCTCCATCTCATCACTTCTCCCCTCACTCTCAGCAGGTTACCTCGCCTCCTACTTTAGAGACAAAATAGAAGTTATTAGATGAGAGCTCTCCGGATTTCTTATTATCAATCTATAAATTTGCCTATATCTGTACCTACCCTTGTCTCCTTTCTTCTTACAATGGGGTGTCTACATTCTGTGTAAGAAGAATCCAGCCATCTGTGCTACACACAGCATCACCATCTTTTCTCTGCTGGCTAAATTCTATCCCTACCAAGATCTAGTATCTATCTCCACTAACTACTTTCCTGACCCTGTGAAATTGTTTGGGTCTTGGCTGATCTTAATACCATATTTTTAAAACCTGTCTTTGCATTATGATGCATAATACTTTCTATGCCAATTTAAAAACTAAAATCAAATCAAGGCTTCTTTTAAGCTCAATCCAACCCATTGCCCTCCTCTCTTCCAGCTCCAGCAACCCAATAGCTCCAGCTACAGAAAGAACTGTGCTTACCCTCCCCTTCCTCACTACTCAGTGGTGCCTGATCTCATCAAAGTTCCTTTGTGGCTAAGGCCAGAAGCCACAGTCCTCTCCTTAGAGGACTCATATCCTCAGCAGCATTGTCACCATTGAGCACATTATCTGTTATGAACCTCTCCTTCCCTGGTTCACAGGGCACCTCCTCCTCCTCCTAACTGATCTGCCGACTTCTCTGACCTTTCTTTCAAGGTCCCCTTCTCAGGCTGATCTAGACCTGTTTCTCGGTGCTGTCTGTTTCAGGACGAGCTCATTTATATTAGTTCTCTTCCTTCTTTCCCCCTTGAAATCCCATCATGCCTTTTGTTGACATGTACATTCCCCATATCTCTGTCTCCATTCCTAACTGGTCTTCTGTGCTCCAGACTTACATAGCTAGCTCCTTTCTTAACATCTCTACCTAAACATCGCCGAGGCATCTCAAAATCCTTTGTGAAAGGATTACATTTGTCTTCTTTTTACAACAGCCCTCTTTTGGTCAGTTCCACTGTTATTATCTCAAGGAAACTCATTACACAGTATATAGTTTTCCTATCAGTAAATTTTAAAGTTAGAGAACTTGCAGATTCCTCCTGGTATCAAAATTAAAGCAATACAAAATATACAAAACAAAAAGTAAAAACCCCAGCAATGTCTATCCTGAGAGGTAAACAACCATTAATTATGATATGTTTATGCTAGCAGATTTTTGTGTGTATATATGTAGATATACACATATACATATATTTTGTTTTTACATATGCTTTATAATGTATGTACCATAATGCAAATTTTTCTTTTGCAGAAAATACATTATGGATATCTTTGAATTATTAACCACATTGCCATAATTCAGTCTTTTGTTGGCCATGTGTTATTATTCTGTGCTACGTACAGACTACATCTGAAATTTAATGGTCTTTCCTTTTCAGTTTTCATTATCTCAAGGTTGCAATAAATAACCTTTACCACAAATTTTTGTATCCTTGTGATTAGATACAGTGCTAGAAGTGGGATTTCTGAGCTAAACCTATATAACACATTGAGGTTTGTGTGTGCATTACTGAGTACCCTCAGAAATATTTCCCATCTCTGCTTATTAATTGAAGGACAATTTGCATATGGTAAAGCACAATGTCTTGAGTGTGCTATTGGGTGGATTTTTATAGATACAAATACCATTTCTATTTCTTCTGTACCTATCCCAGTATGTAACTCTTCCCCAGGGATCGCAACTGTTTTGACTTATTTAATCCTTCATGGGTTTTGTTCAAATGGATGAAAGCATACAACAAGCCATTTGGTGTCTGGCTTCTTTGACACCGCATTTGTGTTTATTCGTAGGGTCCTATTTAGACATAGTTCATTTTGTACTGCTATGCAATATTCTCCGATGTGAATATCTCCCAAATCTTCCTTTTACCATGAGGTTATCTGAATTGTTCCTCTGTTTAGGCTATTATAAATAAAGTAGCAATGGACATTTGTGTACGAATATTTTTGTGAGTCCATTTTTTCATTTCTCTAGGATAGGTGCTCAGGAGTGTAAGTGTTGGGTCATAGAGTGCATTTAACTCAATTAGAAACTACAAAGTTGACAAATGGGTTGAAACTGTTAATCTTCTGCCTGTTGTATTAATTGAAACCTCTGATAATGGTATATGAGAGTATCACACACTGTATTTGCACTAAAAAATCTAATTGTCTGCTTCCCAATTGTAAGAGCTGCATCTGCCTTTTCCAATGCCTTGAACACAGTGAATGCTCAATAAATACTTCTCAAATTAGATGAGTGATTGAAAGGTTACTGTGAGTTATGCCTAAAGGACTCTATCACATGAGTTGAAGAGTTAACATATGCTGCTTCGGAGAAATTGTTGTAGATGTAGATGTTTTATCATCCCAAGGGCAGTGCCTGCTTTTTATGAATAGAAATGTGGCTTTTATATTATCGAATATTTCTCTGAGGAGCTTAACATAGGACTGGGCACAAAGAATTATCCATAGTGATCAGCATGTCGTGCTTGATTAGATAACAGATTTAAATAATGTCAAACATCACTGAGATGTTTGTCTGGAATTTTCCTGTTCCATTTCTGGAATAGGATCTAGAAGAGACAAAGAAAAGAGAGCAGCTTCCCCTAACCCCAACCCCCCCCCACACACACACACTCACTGCACAATCACCAGCCCCAATGCTAGGAAATAGTCCATTGACCTCAAGTCCAAAATCTGATTTGTTATGTCCATTGATTTGTTAGGTGATGTAGGTCAGAGAAGTATGGTTCACTATAATGTGTATCCTTCTCTCTCTCCTCTTGAAAGGACCAGTGCTTGAAGATTTTATACTGGGTCTTTATTCTCTCCCTGTAGCTGCAGCTAAAGTGTCTATTCTTTTGGGAGTCTGTGGGCTGAGGATTCAAAAAAAAAATCTTTCTTGCATGAACTAGACCCTCATCAAAATTCACTGCAACTGAGATTCATTTCCATTTCTAGTCCCATTGCTACCCACAACCAACTGAGCATGATGGATGAGCTGGATAACAATTTGAAGGAGAAAACTATCTAACCATCTATCTACCTTGTTTCCTGATTTGAGTGCCGTCACCCTATTAATGTAGCACATCCTTCAGTCTTGCCTCCCTTCACCTCTAAATAATGTGGGATATAAGCAAAGTCCTCAACTCTGTTTCTATTACAAACATTAAGTTAATATAAGTAAATCTTAGAAACTTGGGAATTTACCAGTCCAAACTTTTTGTTCAATGTACATCATGGTTTTCAGAGGACTGTATATGCTCAGGGAAACCTCTGTGAATTCCCTGTGCATTTAGATGAGAAGGTATTTTCAATATTTGAAGTCACTGTTTATTATTGATTTATTTGGAGCCTATTTTATTGTGTCGTTCTTATTGTTTTAATCTCTTTTTCTGCCCTAAGGATTGAAGGCAGGGCTTTGTAAACTGTACATACATCTGTAGCACTTTTTCTTCTTTTTAAGGAAGTCTCTTTCTGTAGCTCAGGTTGTCCTGGACTTTGATTTTTAGCCAAGGACAGCACTGAACTTACTCTGTATTGCAGGCAGACCTTGAATTCATCCATCTCCAGCTTTGCTTTCCGAGTTCTTGGATTATAGGCCTGTACCACCATGCATTGGCCTGAGTATATTTTAACACACAACAAACCAGGCTTGTCCAATTTGGGGCCCTGAGGGGCACCTGCCTCCCACTCTTCTATGAATCTCACCTTGGGAGTACTGTGCTGTTAGTACAGAGGGATAGAAAAGATAAGCAGTGCTCCCCCCAGCTTGCTGTCTTCGACAACAGCCTTTCCTAACCCAAGCTAAAGATCTCTTTAAGGATCAGTATATGTTGTCTGCCATTCTTAGAAGACACCTTTTGGTGCTAGCAGGAGAGCTTTAAAAAGTTTACTTAGGTGTGAACTTGCCCAGAGAGCTGTGGCAAGGCATCGACAAAGACAAACAAATCTGTTTTCATATGCTGGTGCCACAGATCTCTGGAGACCACCTCTCTCTCTCTCTCTCTCTCTCTCTCTCTCTCTCTCTCTTTCTCCTTCCTTCTTTCTATCTACTTCCTGGTTTGACTCACTCTCCATATGTAATTCTGGTACATGTGGAACTTGCCATGTAGATAAGGCTGGCCTCAAACTTGTGGCAACCCCCCTGTCTCTGATTCCCAAGTGCTAGGATCACAGCTGTGAGTCAGCACACTCTGCTGAGATGACCTCTTCCAACAGGCACTCTTCTCTATCACTCTGGCACACTTATCTTGAACTCATCAGCCTGCTCAACACTTCCTGATTCTGGCTTACACAAAGCAAGTGAGTAAATGAATGAGACCTCAGGGTGGTTGGGAAAGAAACTTCCTTGTCTAAGCACTGTTACCCTCCTTAAAATGGTGTGTTACTAAACTAGACACCACTGAGACCTACATTGTGTGTAATGTAGTTTTTAAAAATCCTCTCCTTCATTCCCAACAATACACCCACGTTCTCGTAGAATGTCTTCTCCACTGTGGGCATTCTTGAAGGGATGATAAATAGAAAGTTCTTTCCCACCATTATAAAAAATAAAAGGCCCCCTAAAGGTTTTGGTGCCACATTACCCACTCATTGTTCAGTGTAGCACAGTCCAAGTTGATCAGACATAGTCCCCTAGAACTGAGTCTAAACCAGTAGTGTGGGAATACAAGAAATCGCTGCTGTCTACACTTCCAAAGAGTGATAGTCTCATGAGAAGTTCCCTTGCCAGGAAATTGCCTCTAGGAAACTATAAAGCTTATTGCTTTATATACCTGTATCTTCATTTGTGACTTATTCTGTAACATTTCCACAAATGAATTTAGTTGCCAAAATGTTTTCCACAAGGTCCTTTTGCTTGATTAACTGGAGTGGACAGCATGGTCAGTTCAAAGACAACCATTTTTCTGTTGCTGGCAACCCCAGAGCTCGGCCAGAAGCATCCTGGAGGTACTGACAGTCCAACATGAACATGCAGACAAGGGGGGCTCCTTTGAGAAGTGCGTGTATTAATGGAAAGCATGAGCACCTTCAATTTAGAAAGTTCCATATTGTCTTTCATATGTTTATGCATTCTTATTTTTCAAACAGGCAAGGAAGACTGTCTAGGACAAGTACAGTACAGGTATCAGCATTATTGTGGTAGAGGAGAAATCTTGAACTCAACTCTGTCCAAACAACTGAAGGATTGTAAGTGCTGAGACAAACTAAAGAAAACTCATTGGAGGAAGCTGAGGAAGAAGGTATCAATCTGATTTGGAGATCTGGGTTTGCAAATATATATACATACACACACACACACACACACACACACACACACACACACACACACTTGAAGTTGGGTTCACTGTGTCCCGCAGACTAGGAGATAGAGACACTAGATTTCTTGATGATTCATTTCAAAGGGATGGCCCCTATCTTTAAAAAGACATTCCTGCAATTCCAGTACCTGTGAGGCAAGAGGATCAGGAGTTCCAGACCAGCATAGTTTCAAAATCAGACTGGTTTTAAAAAAGAAAAAAAACAAGTGTGTCCTAGGGGAGAAGGCTCTGTGAGTAAAGGGCTTGCTGTCCTAGTATGAGGGCCACAGTGCAGAACCCTCAGATCCACGGGCAGGTGAGGCAGCACAGGGCAGAACCCTCAGACCCACGGGCAGGTGAAGTAGAGACAGGATACCTGGGGTCAACTGGCAGCTAGATCTAGTCAGAATTGGTAAGTTGAGCTAGAGACTCTGCCTCAATAAATAAAGTGGGGCACAATGAAGGAAAGCATTCAGACATCAACACATGCACCTATACCCATGTGAACACGTAAATACATACGTACACCCCACACACATATGCAGGGAAGATAAAAGAAAGGCTAGAAATAGAATTCTGTGCTAGATCACTTGCCTAGCAGGCACAGAGTCCCAGGTGCCATCCCAGCACTGCAAAGACAAACAACTAAAACCGCTTCTAGAGACTGGGAGAACATTTACATTTTAATGACACTCTGAAAGAATTCACAATTCCAAACGTTCTGTAAAAAGAAAGGGGAGGTTCAGGGCTTATTATCAGGAAGAAATCTATCTGCTTCCCCAGCTCCCCCTCCCCAGGCTGAAAGGGCTTTTAAAGCTATCTTGATCAATTATCTCTGATCAAGTCTAGCAAATGATGAATAGTTTTCATTTGTATTAATTCATATACTATAATTATTTGTTGCAAATTGACTCATACAGAAACTTTAAAGATTATGAGATTAATTGTTTAATTTTACAGCTGACCTAACTATCCTGCTTAATTATAGATTGGTTTTCCAATATCAAAGTTCATCTGGGAATTTAAATTGCTCACTCATTTGTTGATTTAAGCAGAAATTGCCTTTGTGTAAAAGATCTTAAGTTATGATTTTGGTGAAGAATAGCTAAATGCTTACTGATATGACCTCTAGCTTTCCAACGAAAATTTCTAAGGATACATTGAAAAGATAAGATTTCCCATAATTCCAGCTAAGGGGAGGCGAAATGAATATATCCATTGGCCAAATCTGGCAGAAACTGGTGAAAGCAATTATCGTTCTCACCCTGAGCCCACTCATTTAAACATAACAGCTAAGGAAGGATGACATGCCATCTGTTCCTATCTCAGTGACTGTCAAGGATTCTCAACCCTTGAGTCTTTGGGAACAAATTCCAGTAGTGTTCCCTCTTGGAAAATACTGCTTTCTGAAGTACTGAGGACACTGTTTCTCCTCCTTCTCCTTCATTCACAACTTCACTCCATTCAGTCACGCATATCCTGATATGCACATGAAAAATATAGAGTATCAGTGAAGTGCTGGACATTCTAAATATGAGCTTATGCTACTTCACTTATTTTACCTGATCAATCGAGGTACAACCTGAAACTTTCTCTGTTGTTCTAGATTCTTTGTGTCCCCTAAATGCTTAAAAGTAATGGCCAGCAAGACACCAATTAATCATAGGCTTGAACTGTTGACAATATAGAAGAATCTTTCCTTTCCCTGGCCCTTTCACTCTTTCCTACTTTCTCATATGCCTAGATGTAAGGTAGATGAGCCTTTGCGGATGGTCACAGCCACCTTTTGGATTTCTGAAAACACTGCAGACTGGAGTCCCAGTCAGGAACCTCTTGAGCCTTGGTGTTTAGTACCACTCTGTTTCTGCCAGCATGCCCACAGGCTCAGAAGAGAACGGGAAGCCAGATCGCATGCCCTGAAGCTCTAGCAGGCTTTGTAAGCTTGTTGGCCAGGGCTGAATAATGAGTATTTGTGTGTAGTATTAGAAATGGATTCTTGCCTTCCTCAAGCTGTCCAACCTCTAATTCCAGCCCAACTAGAGCCTGCATCATTTTCTCTCCATGAACCACTTGTCTTCCACCACATCCATGCATTAATCATTCCCTGTTGCAGCATGTGTACCTGATCTCTCTAGTCAAACATCCGCTAGAGAGAGGAGACAAAGTTTCGTGTGTCTAACTTTCCCTCCACGTGAAGGGAATAGTTGAGAATTGACTGTTTATTGAAAGCAGTATAAAATTCCTCTCCAGAATTTCTTGGGTCTGTCTTTATACAAAAAAAGTATCAACCATTTTGTGGCCCAGGAAGGACAAATCAAAACATAATATATAGACATTTATCTGTGTTGTCCCTGTGATTTCAAACTGTTATCTAATTTGCAGAAAGTTTATTATTATTATTTTCGCCACAGTATGTCAGGGCATTAGAGACAAGCTGTGAACTCAACATCCTAGTGGCCGCAGAACAATCAGGATCCTATTACTTGTCAATGATAAATACAACTGCGGACATTTTACAGCCAAAGATCCCCCCAAATCTAATCTTTGGAAGAATGCATAGGTTGTTTTGATGATGGTGCCAGTAATATTGTTTTAGATTTCTGAATTGCAACCAAATCTTGTCCTTAATTCTATTTTTGGGTGGCAGTAACTTAATGCTATCAATTTCAAAGACCTATAACATGCAGGACAGTTTGGCAATCATTTATGTGCTAGTCCTTTCACGCAGGCGCGCGCACGCATGCATACACACACACACACACACACACACACACACACACACACATACACGGGGGGGGGGGGGGGGCATAGAATCCATCCAAAACAAATACAAAAGCTCTCTCATCCTGCTTAGCCATAAAACACAAAGCCATGGGACTTCACTTTCTTTGCGTATTTTGTCATCTTCAGATGGTCCTTCTTTGTCCCAGGCCCTTTCACACTGCTTGTCCTGACCTACCCTTCAATTCTTGTTGTTGTTGTTTTGTTTATTTATTATTTTTTTGTTTTTACATCCCTATACAGTTTTCCCTCCCTCCTCTCTTCCCAGTTCCTCCCGCCTCCCCCACCACTCATTTCTCCTCCTCTATTTCTCTTGGAGAGCCAACAGCTTCAGCTAGTTCCTGTTCTGTTCTGTTCATCAGGACCCTGTTTGCTACCCCCTGGGGGACTATCTTGGCTGAGAAATAGTCCCCACCATGGAATCCCTGCATGTGTGAATAGATGATTCACCCTTTCCTCAGAACATGATTAAATAAGGGATGTCAATCAAAAGGAAGCCTTGAATGCTGGAGATTTTAGGTTTCTTTTTTTATGACAGGCAAACAAAGCAGGGATATTTTTTTTCAGCTCTGACCTCATGGCTTTCCTATCTGCTTCTTCTGTGGGTATCAAGGCAGCTAAGGATCCTGACACTTTGGTCACCTGGAATTGTTTGCCTCTTGGGACAGAGCAATAAAGACCTTGGCCTTGTTTGTTTGTTTTACGACATACACACACCACTTTTGAAACAAAATCCCCAATGTTATGGATATTTCTCCCTTAATGTATCATACATGGACTTCAAGCTCCTCTTTAAAAATGAAAAAAAGATTCACTGATGCTGGAGAGTTGGCTCAACAGTCAAGAGCAGCATTTACTGCTCCTGCAAAGGACCCAGGTTCGATACCAGCAACCCACAAGGTAGCTCACAACCACCTGTAACTCCAATGTCAATGGATTGGAAGCCATTTTCTGGTCTCTTAGGGCTCCTGTATGCCTATGACACAGATCCATTCACATAGGCACAGACTCATACTCATAAAAACGAATAAATAAAAGGATTATCTTTTCTTCATTGTCTTCTTTCTACCTAGCACAAAGCATTTAATAAGAAGGTTTTTAAAAAATAAAAAATAACACTGAAGAAGAGAATTATTCCAAGCTTACTATTTACTAAGGAAAATTGCATTCTGTCTCTCCCAAAACAATTATAGAATATAAGGTAGGGGCAGATTTGCTTCACAAATTGAACATTTCCCCCAATCCAGGACTGGGAATCAGGTGAGCATCTCTGCTGACATTTATTGAAAATGATCTTTGTTTCTGAATGGAATTTGTTTTGATTTCTGCAGGCAATGCTCTTCTTATAAAAGTCGGTGCAGCTTCACAACCCGAGGAAGAGAAAGTATGGAAACAATCATCGAAGTCACCTGCATGAAAAGAAAGAACATTTAAGGCAGGCTCATGAAGGATTTTGCACAAGGAAGACACATATGAAAGTATCATAGAATGATGCCATAGAAAAGTAAAGGTTGTGAAAAATATACTGCTAGCATAATTGTGGGGGAGATGAATTCATTCTGACAGCGCCAACTAGGCAACAGGTACCTATGCACTTCCTACATTGCGAATTAAAGTTAGTATTACTGACTTTCATCTTAAACCTAGAGGAGACCGTTCTTCACCAAAGCTTGGAGAAGTTCTGAAGAACACAGCTATATTCCCTATAGATTTGATAGAATTGTTCTGAAAGTTTCTGAAAGTTTGAAAGCACCTGGTAGGACTGTGCTTAGTAGATGAAATTGTGCTTGCCACAAGTTTGATGACAGTATCTAGATTTGAGTTTTAGAACCTGTGGCTGTTCTCCTGCTCTGCTGGCAGAGTTATAGTCACAATCTATGAGCACTTTGAAAAAGGCCTTAGGCCTCTTGATTCTCCAGGACTATTGCTTGGTATAAGGGAGTGTTAAGATTTTCCAACATGTATTTGCTACTGTTTCCTCTGAAGAAAAATAAATGTACATTTGGGATACATTATTGCTAATGAATTAAAATATCCTTGGGACAGTAGGGATACCCTTTTGCAAAACTGACATTTCCCAATCATCTCCAACTATTAGTTACTAAGGAGATTCCACAAGTCAGGCATTCTTTATACTATGACAATCCAGGACTTCCAAGAAGACCAATAAATAGTATTTAGCTGGTCAGACTGTGATGGGTACCAGTGGCTAGTGAAAGATTGTTTCCATGGGTACCACTAACTTTCCCATACAACAATGGAGACTAAGACTATGTAGTGTGATTCAACCAGCCTTATCTGCTCACTCAGACTTGCAACTAGCTTGTAGAGTTATGCATATTAAGGATAGCAAGAATACATCTCTAAGCAGGTCACAAAGTTCAGGACACAACCTGATCTTGAGCCAAAGCCTTTTTAACACACCATGCAATTTCCAAATCAGTTATAGGCCTGGAAAATAGAATGAGTTTTTGAAGTCAATGTAATAAAATCTAGAAGTGAGAGAGGGAATCTTGCCATTAGCGCTGCGAAAGTGACAGGGTGACCACAGTCAGGCTATCGAGCTAATCTGTGTATGTGTGAAGCAGAAGCTTAGTTTGGACTTTAAGAAAAGCAAACACAGGCTATTGCATCATGATCCAAGAAAAACAGAATGCAGTCAGCCCAGTGTCAACTTGAGGACCTTTCTTCCTTCCTTCCTTCCTTCCTTCCTTCCTTCCTTCCTTCCTTCCTTCCTTTCTTCCTTCCTTCCTTCCTTCCTTCCTTCCTTTCTTTCTTTCTTTCTTTCTTTCTTTCTTTCTTTTTTAGGTTTTTGAGATAGGGTCCCATTATGCAGCCCAGGCTGGTCTCAAATATGGGAAACCTTTCTTGTAAGCCTCCTGAGGGCTGGAATTATAGGTATGTGCTACTGCATTCAGATTTTAACTTACAGTTTTCAAAAGTTCTTGATCCCTTTTACTTTCCTTTTACTATTTTTCTTTATTTCAAGAAGGCTTTCCATTCTTAACTTGTAGACCATCCCTTTCCTGTAATTTCTCTCCTAATATCCCATCCTCAGGTCAATATCTGTCTCCACCAAGAAGCAGAGATTCCTGTGGTAGTAACTCAAGGAGTGCTAATGGTAAGAGGCAGTAGCTATGATCTTAGTGATTGTCCATAGGCATTTTTCTTTACCATGATTAAGATTCCCTTTGTGTAAAATGAGAAATTTGATCTAGACTATGTCTAGGGTTCTTTCTGATTTCAATAGTCTGTGACAATTATTTTTAAGACCCTTTGACAGGCTGGAGAGATGGCTCAGTGGTTAAGAGCACTGACTGCTTCTTCGAGACGACTTGGGTTCAATTCCCAGCACCCACATGGCAGCTCACAACTGTCTATAACTCCAGTTCCAGGAGATCTGACCCCCTCACACAGACCTACATGTAGGCAACACACCAATGCACATAAAATAAAAATAAATAAATCATTAAAAAAGAGCCTTTGAAGTTTTTAAACTTTTTGTCTCCTCTCTTCCCGTTAGTCTAACAGCCCATCAGTCTATACATACTTTCTCAGCTAAGAATGAGTCCAAATATATCCATAGAATATAGATATATATTCTATAGGTATAGAATATAGACATATAATATAGAATATAGATATATACAGAATGAGCTCCATGTATCTATAGAAAAGCACATACATATATAGAGAGAGAGATTAGATTTAGTGCTTACCTGAATATGTATCATATTATATTAATTATATTATTTATCATATCATATGTAATATTGTACAATATAGTATTATGTTACATTATATATTAATTATGTACTTGCTTTGAGGAAAAGATATTATCTAAGACTTAACATATAGTCTCGTGTTATTGAGTATCTCTGGAACACAAATACAAACAAAGTGCCTTGTGCTTTACCATTTGGAAAGTTTATTTCTGAAGGAGTGCTGGGCATGGATCCTATAGATTTGAAAGTGGAATTGGTTATTGCTGACTTGAGCGATGGTGTCAATAATTTGGACTCATGGGTTTTCTTCAGTTTCTTCTGTTTATACCTAACATTTATCCCAAACCTGTTGTTCCCATCTGAAATGACACCAGAAAAAAAGTTAAATGTAAAATTCATCAAATTCTACACTTAAAATGGGTGAGACTGAACCCTGTCTCAAAAAAAACAAAAAAAAATGGGTGAGACTGTGGTATAGAAATTATACTGCCTTCAATAATGCCATTAAAATATGAAGTCTAAGAAGTCAAATGCTCAATGTTTGTTCATTCTTGGAGTTGGCTTTTCTATGAAATTGTGAGAAGTACATTTGTACAGTGGTGTGGATACATGAAAAGCCGATGCACTTACCAAGGATGTCTGCTTTCCCTAGAGCATAAGGACTTGAAGATCACTGATATACCCAGTGGAAAAGATCCCTGGGTGCCACTTGTAGACTCCTAGAGCACAAATGTTGCCTCCCTAAAGGAAGCAGCCTGGGCTTTGAATGGAGACTGAAACAAGCTGCCAAAATTAAAGAGATCATTTGATAATAGAACAGCAGTTATCCTGCACTGGAGATGTCCTCAGGGGAAGTGCCAATGTTGAGAGGCAACATTAGAGGCTACTGTATCTCCCACTTGGCAGAGAGCCCCATCAGAAGAGCCACCCAGGCAGCTCACTTGTGAGACATCTTAGAAATGCTGACATGTTCACTCCACTTGCTGCTCACAGCCAATCAACCTACTGTTGGCTACTGGCCAGAAGCCCCTGTGACCCAGTTCCTGAAACACATTAAGTACTCAGTCACCATTCATCTAAATGAATCACAGGACAGATGACAAGCAACCCAAGCAATCTGGGCCCAAACAAGAGCTCTACCAGGTTAAAATATGGCCTAAGTCGCAGTCTTCCCTTGACTTCCTTCATCTTAGCATAAAAGCACAAATTCATTTTCATGCCATGGAAGCAGCCTCTATTTTGGTAGTCTTGTCATATGTATTCATTAGGAGACAAATTAATATGATCAATTCTATAAAACATGTACGGTTTAAGATCTCACCAAAGTTGACATCTTACCTGAAAAGTTATCTAGCCGAAACCATCTGCAATGGAGATGCCTTTGCCATTGCTCCCGCACACTCTCCTTCATCACACAGTAAAACACAAAAATGAGGAACCCTAAGCCAGGAGAACAAGATCAGTCTTTGCACCTTCTTTCACAAGTTAGCACCAATCCACTGACTCGGGCCTATTCTTATCACCATCAATGCTGCTTCCAATCAACCTCAGGAGCACTGTCTTTCTAATATTTTTAAAACCTCCCCAAAGGCAGCAATAGCACAAAGTCAGTATTAAGACTTCACAATCACCACTGTTTTCCCCCTAGTCTGCCATCTATCCTAGAGCGTGAGACATAAGGGCTACTAGGATACCCAGACTTGGAGAGAGCACTCAATGTTCCCCATCTTCACGTACTGACTTTCACATCCTTGACATGCAGCATCCTCTCACATACCAACGACATGTGGCAGAAGTTGTGATGTGTCACTTCATTAAGCTACAAAAGACATCCCCCTGCATACACCCCCTCTTCAAGAAATCAAGCACCTTGTCTTGACAACATCTTGACATTCCTATGCAGATGCCTACATGGTGAGTCCCAACTTTGTGACTGAGTCTTCTAAGGAGCAGACATTCCAGCCCTGGACAAGGCCTGAAATTTCTGACCCTCAGACATTGTGTAAGATTAGAAATGTACATAGTGTTAAGCTTCTGAATTTGGGGGATAGGTTGTTACACACCCATAAATATCTGAAGCACATGATCTTTGGCATAACTGAAGCATGTGCAAAGCATGTCCAGCTCTGACTTTGTTCGGCAAGTGAGAGAAGTGCTGGAGATCTCAATTGGTAATGTGAGACATTTTTCATCTCCATCTTGTAGAATAACTCCTGGGGAAATGAAGGTAGGACTTAAGATGATCCGAACTGAAGATTCCCTGGAGGGCTAATTGGATTTCCTCAAGACGGGGTAGAATTGGCAGGAGTGATTCTTGTCAATACTCTGACTTTTATTTATGGTCCATGCCTAAAATCACTATCCACAAAGCCCTTGCAGATACCTCAACCTCAAAGTCCCCTTCCCATTTCTGAACTGCCATAAATCTTTGCCTCTCATAATATGTGCCCCACTTAGCCACATAATTCTCTGCATATTGCCCATCTTATCTTCCAGCTGTCAAGTTTCTAAAGGTCTGGCTTCTGTCTCCTTTTCATCTTCATATCACCTTTCCCTTTGCCTCCAGCCCTATGTGTGGCAGCTCAATAGACAGTTGTTGACTTGAACTTCTAGGCATTGACACATAAATTCCCATTGTCATCTATAGCCTCAGCAATATAACAATATACTTGTTTGGACCTCAAAATATATTTTTGGCTCAAGTGCTGTTGGAAATCTTTGTTCTCTATAAAGGATTCAACTTGCTTCTCTATACCGGAAAATTGTCCTACAGGTAAATTATTCCTATCACTCATTGCAAACTGAGCACAAGTCAAAAGGGTAAATAACTTCAAACTTATATCAACTACTACCTTAGTGGAAGTAAATTTTCTTTTTCTAAGTACTGGGGATTGAACATAGGTCCTTATACATGCTCGGAAAATGCTCTACCACTGAACTATATCCCCAGCCCTCATTTTTTAATCTTTTATTTTGAAGCAAGGTCTCACTAAGTCCCAAGGATGACCTTAAATCCCTTGCTCTGTAGCCCAGAAAAGGACTTGAATTTGCAATTCTCCTGTCTCATCCTCCAAAGTAGTTGTAATTACAGGTCTGTTCCCTGAGGTCCAGCACAAAGTCAAGAATCTTGGATTGAGGCAAGTGATAATCTGCTGAAATTTACATTAGTTTGATGACACCTCCCACCAATTAAGTTCAGAAGAAGGGCTTTGTTTTAAAAGGATGGGGACAAACAGAAGTATTCAAAAATAGGGCCAACTAGCATGATGATGGACATGAGAAAAGGCTGTGGTTTTGTATCTAGACAAGGAAATACTTGGGGTAAGTAATACATGGTGAGGAAAAGTGATAGCATTAGTCACAGATCTGATAGGGCTGTCATAAAGACAAATTATGCTTGTTCTGTATGATTTCCAGGACGGAACTAGAGGTGGTGGGAGGAGGCTCCAGAATAGTCATGTACTAACAAATCAACAGCTAGTGTTTACTAAGCAATGACTCTGCGGCAGGCATTGTGCTGTTATCCACATGATTAGAGGTGAGAGGCTTTGGACTCCATGATGTTTAACAAAGCTTGCCTAGGTCACAGAGCTTGCCTCAAGTTGGCAACATCAGCACCGAGCAGGGGCTGTCTGACTATAGAGCCCAAGGTCTTAACCATTGCACTCATCCAAGGAAGAAGACTAGGATAAGAGTCAGAGAGGATCAGAAGCTAAACGCTCTGCTTCATGGAATGGTGAGCTTTCAGTCCCTGGGAAGCTGCAGGAAGAGTCAAGCGATTTTCTGTCACTTGATGGAGGGGTGGATTGGCAAGATCCTGGTTCCCTGGTCCCAGCCCTGAGACTCGCTGATTCCAGGTGGGAGGCAGCAATCTGGAGGCATGTCTCACTAACTCTCCCAAGGGCCTTAGCACTATGTAGAACCAAACAACTGGAGTGATGAAATTCAGTCGTGTTGTCTCTTTCTGCACAACAGTCACCTGGAAGGCAGTGCAGCAACCTAAGGAGAGCAAGCCTCAGCCTCAGCCTCAGCCTCAGAGCCTCAGAGCCTCTAGCTGCAGCATGAACAAGAGACAACAGTGACACTGAGCACCTATTGCTGCTCTGATCTCCCGCATTCGGTTTTGTGAGTTCTCATACTTAAAGGTTACTCTGTGAATTCCAATGAGCTGCCTGCCAGCTCTCTCTCTCCTCCTGGCAGCTTTCCTTTCTTTCCCACAGCACATCGATCTGCTTATTCACTACAAGATGGGCATGAGGGAAGATGCCAGGTTGTTTGTTTGCTGGTTTGGTTTGGTTTGTTTTTTGCCGTCAGCATTTCTATGTGTGTACCCTCTCCTTCACAAAGGGCTCATCATAGGCTGAATTTTTCTCTCACCTCACCCACAGGGCATCCACCTTTCAGTCATGGTTGCAAACTGACCATTTGTTATATAAATTGCTAATTTGTTCAAATGTCTCATTACAGAGCGTGTGTGTGTGTGTGTGTGTGTGTGTGTGTGTGTGTGTGTGTTTAACTTGATTTTGAAACTCAAGGTTCTGAAAACACCCTTGCTAGACAATGGCCCCATCTATATTGACTAGGAGCACTTGATTGACAGAGAGTGTGTCTGACAGACAGACAGCATGCCTTTGTTCAAGTTGGTTCTATAAGACTCTCGCTTTCATCTTTAAGAGAACACTTCAATAAATTCTACATACCAGTTTTCCCTCTACCAAGGGATGGAACATGGGCTGTTTCAAAATTACCTCCTTCCTCTTCAAGTTTTAACCAGCTTTCTAGTTTTCCTTCAAACCCACTTTTAATACTCAGGACAAATTTCTACTCAGATTAGTTAGCCAGAGAGCATCCTGGAGCTAGCACTGAGAAGGGAGCCTGCACAGGATCTTAATCCACTTCTACAGGCACTCTCTACCAAGGTTAGTTAGCTTTTGTGACATGCTAAAATATCAAATCAGAGCACCTCAGTCTGAGCCAGGTGGCTTGTTCCAGTGTGGAGCCATTACCGCAGTCACAATCAAGTATCAGCAGCCACAAAAGGCCCTGAGTAAGCACACATGAAGAGTTCCTAAGAAGTTCATCTCTACTGCCAGATGCAATAAGAAGGCACATAAGGGGCTGGGGAGATGGCTCAGCAGGTAAGAGCTTGTACATGACTGTACAAGCATGAAGGTCTGTTTTCAAATCCTTAGCACTCATATTAAAAGCTAGAATGGCACATACACCTGCAACCTCTGTGCTATGCAGGGTGGAAGTAGGGGGATTGCTGGAGTTTTCTGGCTGACAGCCTAGCTGCAGGTTTCAAAGGAATAAGGAATGAGTGCTAGAAGAGATCAGCCTGTAAGTGTGCCCATGAACCCCCACATGCACATATCATACAGAGAGAGAGAGAGAGAGAGAGAGAGAGAGAGAGAGAGAGAGAGAGAGAGAACAGAAGGAAAACAGCATGGTTTATATTTTCACATATTCTACTCAGAACATTGGTCCTACACTCTGAATTTTAGCTTCATTTCTGTGGGACTCTGCAACTTTCTAGCCTGAGGGTTTATTAAGATATATGATTCAATTGGAGCCTGTAGAGTTATAAGTTTAATGTCTCTACTATCTAGTAATTGGTATATTCAACTAGACCATGCACTTCAAAATTTAAACACAAGCATGAATCTGTGTATCAACAAACAGTGTGTTGATTTAATGAGTACTGCATGAAACCTTGCTAGTCAGTGTTTGATGCAGACATTACCAACTAGAAAGAATTGTGCTAGCTTATTTAATTCTCCCTCCACCCCTAGTAAGAGAGAGCGAGCTTCGGATTCACTCAACGAAGGCTAACTTCTAAGTAATATTTCCAAAGACCACTTGTTGACCCGTTGGGAGCAGGGATCTCCTGAAGTATATGTGTTTTTCCTTCTTTAAATTCTGATTGGTGGGATTATTTTCCAAAACAACAAAGCTTTCTAGCTAGCCACAGATAGGGCCAACATGCAGCAGTTACCTTGCAAAGTATTACAAATGGCAAAAAGATACATGAAAAAGATCCTCACGGGTCCCCAGGCAAAAAAGGCAAACCCCCAAGTGAGGCCAAGTAAGAATGTCAGGCTGATTGTGCCTTTGAGGTCATTGAGGATCATCTTCTTCCGGGTCTTCTGGCTTTGGGATTTCACCGAAGTCAATTGAACGAGAACAGTGCAGAACATGGAGAGATTCGTGAGAAATATGAGGCAAAAATAAGCCACCACCGAGATGTAAAAGATACGATCATCTTTAATCCAACAACTGTACAGAACAAGGAAGAGAAGAGTCTTGTGAGGCATAAACATATACTACTACTTTCTGGGCACTCTAAGGTCACCTGCTCAGTTTCAGTGGTTCTTAGGACATCTAGACCTAGAGAGATGAAGCAAGACAATGGTGTTCACTCACGCCCCCTGGAGGCAGAGCTGGGCTTAAACCCTATTCTCCTTAGCCCTACTTTTGGGTACCTTCCAATGCAGGCTAGACTCCTACAGGGCACATATACAGAAACCTCAGTAAATTTCTCTGAGAAATTATTTTCTTCTTCAACAAGAGAAAAACAAATTATGTATTTTTCCCCAAAGGAGCTCTCCTCCCCACCCTGCATACACCTTAAACCAGAGCTTTTATTTGCAAGATGAATTCTGCTTTGCATGATAAATATCATAATAAAAGGACATGAGCAAGCAAGAATATTCCTGAATGCGATATCAAACAATGATGAGATGATCAGAGTTAATGAAAATGCAACAAAAAGAAGACAGCTCTCCTTGTACTGCTTTAAAATATGATGCATTTGGACCACAAAAGGCAGCAGTGGCTACTGGATAGCTTAATGCTTCTACGGTTTCTATTAAAGAAGAACTGTATAGTGGTTCCTGTAAGCAGATGCTTCATTGAACAACAATTCTAACTAGGAGACGCATTGCTTCTGAGTTTTGAAGGCAGACAAGCTTGACTAAGTCAACTGTGTGTCTAATTAGCTGGAATCTCTTTCTGAATGCAGAAAAATTCCTTTGGGACATGTTGTCCATACTGGCACATGTCATAGTGTGTGTGTGTGTGTGTGTGTGTGTGTGTGTGTGTGTGTGTGTGTGATTTAGGAGGGTGAGGGGAAACATTTAATTTCCCTAATACAGTCTCGTATTTAGGATTCTCATTCTATCCTCTGCAGCCTCAAACAAAACTCCAGAAAACTCTCAAGATGAGTCAGCACTGTGTTTCAGGATACAGAATCATCTCCAAGTGAAAATGTCAGTGTACAAAACAACAAACACATAAAGTGTGTGAGAGGTCACTCACACACAAAGTGGATCATGGGGCTGGAAAGATGGCTCAAGTTAAAAGCCCTTGTTGCTCTCGGAGAGGACCTGGGTTTGATTCCTAGCACACACACATGGTGGCTAACAACCATCTAAAACTCCAACTCTAGGAAACTGGATGTCTTTTCTGACTCCCTGTGCACTCCCAGAAATGCGCATGGTTCACATACATACATGCAGGTGGAACACTCACACACATAAAATAAATAGATCTAAAAGAATGGTTAAAGTTGATCACATAGAATGGGAGAGCAGATTAGCAGTCATCAGAGCCTAGGGAGAGGAGGCACAAAGCTCCAGCAGAGGAATATGCCCCTGTGTAGACTATACCCTCCAATACTGTGGGGTGTATTTCAGATTACTGAGAAGAAAGGAATCTGAATGTTGACACCCAAACAAATAATACATATTTGAGATAATGGATATGTGCATTATCTTGATTTGACCATGATATGACGTAAATCTGTATTCAAAGGTTTTTGCTGTGCTCCACAAATAAATACAATAATGCGTCAAAAATAAAATAACTGTCTGGATGTCGTGGCTCAGGCTTGTAAAATCAGCAATTTGGGAGGCTGAGGCAGGAGCACTGCTGAGTTTGTAGTCACCCTGAGCTACACACCAAGTTCTAGGACACCCTGGGATATATAGCAAGACACAATCCAAAACATAAAAAGTGATAATAAAATAAATTAAAAAAAAAGAAATAAACCAAAAATTGTGTGCAAGGAAATGGCCACATGTTTGACTATTGGTGATAGGAGTTACCTGAAAGGAGAAAACTTTATAGCTGGGGCTTGAGGAGAGGCTTAGTTTTCAGCCTCTACCCTTTTGTACAATTTGTGTTTTGTACCCTGTAGTGAATTACCTTTCAAAGTATAATTATTTACAAAACAAAACTCTTAGAGCCATCTGCCTCTTACTAACAAATCACATATGAAAAGGCTCTTTGGGGGTGGGGAGTGCGGAGTTGATTTTGTTCTGGTTTTGTTTTTGCTTTTGATCTTTGAAGAAGAATCACTACAAGACAGATACTGGGGACCTTTTAAGTCACGAAACAGGCAAAGAGGGAGGACAGAGCTGGAGACAAGGAAGGAGAGGGAAAAGAGAGGGAAATAAGGGAGAACTAGGAATTTTAATTAGAAAGCATCTGCTGCAGAGGGCAATGTAATTTTGACCCTCTGCAACTGCCATCTCAATATGAAAGACAGAGGAGTGTTAGATACAGGACCTCCTACACTTGATCCCAGCACAACAGGACAAGAAATCTATAGTGGCCGTGATTTTGAGAAGCCATGGTAAAAGGAATGGATATGGGGAAATTAAATAAAAAGATGGTGCAGCCTGAAGCGTTGTATAGGTCCAAATAAGGCTCCAAAGAGATGGAGTGGAATAAAAGGCTATTCTTGTGACTGTAGTTGAGCGTCAAAGAGATGGGCTTATACATCAAATTTTTAAAACAGAGAGAGAAAAACAAAAAACAAATAGAGAAAATAAATCTGGCAGTTTACAATGGGAAGATTTTCAGCCTCCTTCTGGGAAGACCTTTGTTGCTAAAAGACAGAACATGTTTTCTAACTCATCTCAGTATTTCCTTGGACTAGCCACTAAATCCTTCGTGTGGTCTGTGAGTTTTTGCAACCAAAAAGGACTGGCAGTACCATAGCATTTGCCATGGATCAAGCAACAGGTCAAGAACTTTATAGAAGCAATGTCATTTTAACTTGCACATGACGCTGAGAGCAAATTACATTAGCCCCATTTTCCAGAAGAAATGCATCTAAAAGGCAAGATGATTTGGCTATGGTCATACAGAATCCAAACACCTACCCATTCCAGAAGTGAGCATAGAGGTGTTCGATCAAAAACATGAAGACAGTGCTAAGACTAAGTCACTGACCAGGAGCATCCCACCATGCCTAGAACACCTACTGCCTGAGAGCAAGAGATATTGGTACTTACAACGGAGTTGTCGGGCTCAGAGTTCCATACAGGTCTTTTCTTATGCTGAGTATAATGGCCACTGTGATTGCTGGGATTCCTAAAGTGGGCAAGCAAGGCAAAAGGACCTGTTCAATCTGAGGGGAAGGATCCTAACCAAACAGCTGTGGGGGCTGACACGTTAAGACACTGCTTAAATGAGCCACAGATGTGTGGACATCAAAATACCATTGTTTGCAAAATGTTTATGAATTCTTCCAAGTTAAACTTTTCTAGGAGTTTTCCAATCTACTAAACTAAGCAGTATGTCAGGGCCTCCAAAGTGACATTTATAATACTTATGAAAAAGGCTCAAGTGCCAAAAAATCAGTTTGGCAATAGAAGCATCTAGTTCATCAGAATACAAGCCTACACCACGCATTTCTTCTCAGATGATGGGCCACCATTTTTTTCCTGCTTTTCAATTCTACCCCTTTGTTCCCACTATGTCTTTGTCTAGGTCACCTTGGAGGAAGGGCACAGACATCAGCTGCAGCCTTCATTACTTTTTTGACAGGCAAGCCGTTTTCACACTCGTTACTAGTTTGACATTTTGACTAGATCGACCAGTTAACAGCCGCTCAATTCAGCCACACTATAATAAAGCAATCAGCTCAGTTAAAATGGTTAAACGTGATGGGAGTATGGGCATGGGCTATACAAATTCAATTTCCTGTACAGTTGCAAAACTGAACTGATTTTTTTTTATTTCTAAGCTTGCATGTCTCCTAATGGGAGCACGTACACCCACACACCCTGTAGGGGGGTTGTAAAATACTCTGCAAAGCTCTTCCATTCCTCACAGTGGCAAACATCTTGAAAAATCCTCCATTGCCCCAACTATGATAAACGGATCAATCCTTTCCAATGCAGCTAGCCCACACCTGGCACAGGGCCTACCCTCGTGCACATATTTTTTTTCATGGACGTGAAAGAAGCAAGGGGTCTATTGGTGGGAAGAAGAGGACCAGCAAGAGGAGAGCAGGGAGGATGGGAGGGACTACTGGAGGGCAGGGAGGGTGACTAATAATAAAGTATAATACATGTAGGATGAAAATACCATAATGAGGCCCATTACTTTCTATGCTAGCTTAAAAAAATGTCCCCAGAAGCTGTAAAACAGGTCTGAAAGGAGGCCTCATATTTATGATTAAATTATGTGGAAGTACTCAAGTTTGTATGTCCGTAATTTTTTTTAAAAAATTATCCCTACTGGGACTGGCAAGAAAGCTCAGCAGGTTAAGGCACTTGCTTCCAAGCCTGAGTTTGATCCTGAGGACCCACATGGTGGAAGGAAAAAATCAATTCCCTCCAACTGTCACCTGACCTCCATGTACCCGCACATAAAATAAATAAATATAATAAAAAAATCTTTCAAATATCCTATTACTTGTTCTGTTGGTTTTTGTTTGTCTGGGGTTTGGATTTCTGAGGCAAAATATCATGCTGGAGACCCAGCTGAACTAGAGTTCAGTATGTAGCCTAGGATGGCTTTGAATCAGGGATGGCAGGCATGAGGCACCATACTCGGTTGTCAGTTTTTATAAAATGTGGGTAAATCTACTTTCTTGGACAGAAATTTAAAGGCATGCACCTTCATAACAGATTGCTTTGGCTTAGGAAAACCAACTGTTAAATCTACAGAGATCCTAGTATTTGTCTTCCAGTTGATTTTATAATGCTTCCAAACTTCCTGCAGCAGTTTAGAAGTACCCCTCCCCCATGACCTTGTGTGCATCCACATAAGCCATGCCTGCAAAGGCTTGCATCTCAGCTTATCTCAATTTTGACAGAATGTATTAAGGGTCTTCACCAATGGGAGAAGACAAGAGCCTTGGGGGTGATATCCCCTACTTTCCCTCTTTCCTCTGGGAAGTTGTCACAGACACTTTCTTATCACCTCTTGGGTCTTCAGAGGTGTGGGGCTTTATACCCTGTCCCAACTAAAATGGAGCTGTAGAGTAGAAAAGCACATAGCTCCCATTTAGAACTGACCCCTCAATCATGGAGAATCCTACCACTTGTCCAGTGTCATCTGTTCCCTTTCTCTTTGGTGTTATTCTTTTCAGAGCCTGGGGTGAGAAGTGGAGGTCTGCAATTTTAGCTACTCCCCCATTCACTGTGTCCATAACAGATGGATCAAAGTGTAGCTCATTGTATCTTTCTCAACTGGTTAGTCAACCAGACCTTGGCCTTGGCTCAACCTGAGCTTGTGATTATACTTGACACTTTTTAAGATTCTCCTGCCTTTGAGTACAATTTTTAGCCTTTCCTGCCTTCCCTTGTATCTTAGGGAATAGTATAAAATGAGCTGCCTCAAGAGACAAAGAAGCTGTAGGAATTGTCCCCGTGTATGGCATGGAGTAAAGGAAGGAGGAAAGATCTGTGAATGGATCTGACAGTGACTGGTTAAGAGAGACAGAAGGATGCATCCATGCTGAGTTCCATTCCTGGCTTCTCCCAAGGACAACGGTGGTCTTGACAGTCACAAGGGGTGGTAAGGGCCCAATCATGGCTGTCTAGACACAATGTTATCAATCTGAAGTCTTAAGCAATATGGCAAGATCATCAGTATTAAGAGTTCAAACTGCGGAGAGAGGCTACCTGGTTCATATCTTGGGTGTGTGTTTTAGCAAGTACAGCCCTCTGCTCTCGCGTCTTCAGTGATAATAATAATGAATCCATTCTATACAGAGGCAGTGAAGACTACATGGGCACAAAAAGCACTTAGAATATCAGCTGGCACCTATAATGGGGAGCTGACCACTCACTATTACATCAGTAAGTACTGTTGATACTTCTGTAAAGGGAAGGCTAAAATCTCACAAGGTTGTTATTATGGATCTAGCCTTTAGTGCAGCACATGAGTGGGTGTTCAATAAACATTTGTGTACAAACTCTTTAAAGTTTTAAAGTTGAATGTATAGAACCACATAAGCAGGAAGAGAGATGCACATCCAAACTCCAGTGATGCAATCCTTAATTCCTGAACTACACTAGTGAGAGATGGGTCCGAAATAGCACACCAAATGGTGTCTGCTGTACTTTGAACAGGTCCTCCAAAGTTCATATGGTGAAAACTTGATCCTCATTGTCTCAGTATTGAGAAATGAGATCTTCAATAGTTGGTTAAGTGATAAAGGGCCTGCCTTCAGGAATAGATTAATGCTTTATTGCAACAAATCAGTCCACATTTTTTCAGCAGTGGGTCCCTTATAAAAAGGTAAGTTTTGCCTTTGACCTTTTACTTTCCATCCTCTGGAACTTAGAATCTCTCTCTTTGTAAATTACTCAGTCTCATATTATCTAAAAGAAGAAGGAGGAGGAGGAAGAAAGAAAGAAAGAAAGAAAGAAAGAAAGAAAGAAAGAAAGAAAGAAAGAAAGGAAGGAAGGAAGGAAGGAAGGAAGGAAGGAAGGAAGGAAGGAAGAGAAAGAAAGAAAGAAAGAAAGAAAGAAAGAAAGAAAGAAAGAAAGAAAGAAAGAAAGAGAAAGAGAGGATAGAAAGAAGAGAGAAAAGAAGGAAGGAAGAAGGGAGGGAAGGAAGGAGGGAAGGAAGGAAGGAGGGAAGGAAGAAAGAAAGGAAGGAAAAAAGAAAAATAGAATAAGGTGGAGCTAATTTTTTTTAAAGACAGTATTTTAAAATCGACATCAAGCACAATGGCAAAATACTCACCCCAACCAGCTAGACAAAATTTCAGGATATAATTTGGAATGTATGTATTGAAGACTTTGACTAGAGCAAAGTACATGTGGACTGCCTCCAGGCCCATCCAAGTCAAAGACACCAGCAGAAAGTAATGAAGTGCCACTGCAGCTGTGATACATAGTCCCACTTGCTGAAAAGATGCCAGCCAGGAATTAACCAGAAATGCTAGGTTGAGCATCAGTAATGCTGTGCATAGGTTGATCAGGATTTTGGAAGGATAATCTTTTCGAAGTTTGCTTTAAAACAAAAAAACAAATGTTAGGCCAGGCAAGGTCTCCCTTCCAAATTAAGTACTACTACATCTTATCTGGATAATAAAGCAACAAGAGTTGTGCATTAGGGGCTCACAAGACCCCAGCCCTCTCTGAGGAGCTTTGGGTAATAAACAGTTGTTGCAATCCATGGGAGTTATAGTGGCTTCATCTTCTTGTGAACACTTTCTACTGTTGATACTTTAAAATTTTGTCATTCTGGTGGGTGCCCGGGCATGTAACTGTGGGGTTTAGACTTTTTTGTTTAGTTATTTGTTTGGTTGGCTGGGTTTTATTGATAATAAACTGAAATTTTTTGCTTAACTTTTTATTCTTGAGAATTGCATACAGCTCTGTAATGAAATATCATATCTACCTCCATTTCCCCTCCCACTCCTCCCACACTACCCCACCTCATCTCCCTGTCAACTCAAGGTCAGTTTTTAAAATAATTATGACTTTAATTAGCATTTTTGTGATGAGTAAAGATTTTGAGAAACTTAACATATGATCATATACTTATCATTTGGGTTCAAATTAGGGCTGCCCATGCGCAACCTTTTCTGTGAAGTATTCATTCAGTTCTTTTGTCCACTTTTCAATTTTCTGTCTTGTTTTTTAATTTGTGTGTGTGTACACACACACACACACACACACACACACACACACACACACACAGGGCAAATATCCAAATATCATCTCCCAATTTCTGGTTGCCCTTCTCCATCTTAACTTTTTTCATCTAATGAAAGGGTTCTTGTTTCTAATGAAACTTTAGACTTTTCCTTTTATCATCTCTGTCCTTGTATCAGGGAAGGGAGATTTTACTCCCAATTACAAATCTCTCACTTTTAAAATACTCCAGTAACAGTTATTTTGCTTTACTTTTATTTTCCCCACTTCATAATCTGATGATGTAACCTCTTTCAGTTGTATTATATTCATGAATTTAACAAGATTTCAATGATAACACATCCATCAGATCAAATTAAACTTACTCAGAGCTACGTTGTATAAACTTACTGGAAAGCTATGTATGTCACCATTGCAATCCCCAGGAAAATGGAGGAGATCCCACATCCTGTATATGTTATAATCACTAATATCCGTTCATTCACTGCATCCACTGTAGACCTGGACAAATCCTAGAATTACAATATTGTAGTGCTTTACACATTTACCAGAACAAGTTTCAAGTGAAATGCCTCTGGCGCTCACAAACATGTGATTCCCAGGACATACAGCAACTCTGTTATGCTCTTACACAGTCAGATGATGTGAGTGGATACGTGATAAGACCACATACAGTTTGACCAGGCCTAGTACAGCTTGCTGTGTACAAAGCATGGAAAACCATCAACAACACTGAAAGAACATTTAGTCCTTGGTTTCATTGTCATTAACATGTTCAGCACTTGAAAATATAACCAAGCTAATGGATTTGAATTTGGGATGCAAAGTGAATCATTATCTGAACTGAGTGTCCCCAAAATACTACACAGAACATTAAAAAAAATGTTCCTTTTCCTTAGGCCTTTAATAACTTTTATAAAATTAAGAGGTAAACTGGTCCTTTGTGTACAGTAATAGTCCCGTCATGTCTTAATCTGAAGACCACCAAAGATCTGCAATGACATGGAAAATTATTTGAATATATAAGTGCACTGGTTCGGGAACAAAGTCCATAGCTTTCATTAGACACTTATGGTTCTATGCCTCACAAGAAGTTAGGACATTTTTAGAAAAGCTAGGAAGTACTAATCTATTCTGGGAAGTCTCGATTAGAAGGGATCTATACCCCCTGCTGGGACATTTGCCGGCACCTAGAGATACTTTTTGGTTGTCACAACTGAGGAAGGTGCCGGTGACATCAGCTAGGTAGAGGCCTGGGATGCTGCTGACCATCTTATAATGCACACCATAGGATTATGTGTTCTCATAGGATTATGTGTTCTCAATATCAATAGTGTTGAGATAAGAGAAACTCTCCCTTCTATCATTCAAACCTCAGAAGAAAGATCTAAGTTCCAAGCAAGTAAGACACCTCAAACCAAATCGCAAAGGTAATTGCTGACTAGAGCTAGAACATGAGCGTGAGGCTTTTGATGCCCATTGTAAAGCTCTAGCCAGTTGGGAGTGATCCAAACAAAGTTTTCACAATTTGTCTTTTAATATGTTAAATAAAAATTTCAAAGGGAATATAAAACATACTCAAGGCAGGTGTGGATGGGCATCCCTATTCACCCAGTACTTGGAAGGAAGTTATGTCTGGAAGATCATGAGTTCCAGACCAACCTGGACTACACACTGACACTGTATGTTATACAGAGCTTCTCAGCTGTCACGGAGAATGTGAGGAGTGGGCCTTAGTTTTATAAAGAGAAAACTGAACACCTGTTTCAATTTTCTCTATTATAGAAAACACAATGGGAGGAGAGCCATCTTTTTTTGCTTGTATACCATTTTCCATTTTTTAGTTTACCTGTACATTAATAGCTTGAACCTACTAAAAGTTGTCAAAATTCCATCCAAGAGTGATAAAGAGACAACTCACCATTAAAACTCCAAAGTGGGTGAGGTGGTTACACTGACAGATTGTGTAATTTACGTTGGTTTCCTTTACTTTACAGCCTGATGAATTCCATCCACCTAGCCCATCTGCGGGGGACAGAAGGGAATTTCAAAGCAATTTCACTTTTCTCAGAAATGTTTAATTTTTCATTACATGAACCATCCGAACGTGTGTTATAATTAGCATTGTTTGTTAAGACAGCAAGATAGAGATACAACTGAACAGCAAAATTAAATTACATTTAATAGGCCAAATTGACGTGTGTGTCACGGGTGCAGGGTGGTGGTGGGGCTTTGTAAGTAGTCTAACTTCATTGTCACTCACTTCTCCTGCTTCTGTATCACAGCTGATTAAAGTGGATTCTAATCACGAGCAACTGTTCCTGCCACCATGCTGGAGTGACGTGTTATGTAAGTAGCCAATAAAATAGACAGATCTAGAAGTTTCCGAAGGACCTAGACCTTTGGAATATAGCCTGCCACTTAGCCAACTCAGCCAGTTGTACCCAGAAACTAAATGGGGTCCCATTATCATGGTCTAGAGATCCTTTCAGCCCATTAGAGCCTTGTAGATCTTGGCTTCTAGAGCTTGTGTAGGGTGGTAGTGTGCCAAAAGACTTATCTCAGGACAGGTATCCAGGTGTGAGCAGCATAAAGAGCCAGGGGCAAAGGGTCTCCTGGGAATGGGATCAACTCATTGAAGCTGTGGAGGACAGAGCTTGTCACTTTATAGGACCATTTAAATGACAGACTTGGGGGGAGTCAGGGGAGGACATGTTGTTTCTGCTTGTCAGAAAGAGGTAGTGTTCTGTTCCCTGAGGAACTGAATAGAAAGAGAATGTCTCTTTTCACTCAGATTTCTAGATGGGAAAAGTACCCAAGCAGAGCTCCCTAGGTAGAAGAACGTTTCTCACCACCAGCCATGACATTCCTAGGAGAGATTGGTTGTGTGGGAGAATTCTCTGAGATTTGGTATTAACCCTGGGGACTCCAGTGGAGGTAGCAAACCTGAGAGAAACCCAGTCAGCAGTAATCACACCCAGTACCTTCATAGATGCAGTTATCCAAGCAAGAAGGGCTTTTCAGTATTAACGAAGAAGTCTCATCTCCTCAATGGGCTAATTAAAAGACTGGGTCCCTTAGAGGGCATAGGGCCTACCCAAGGACTCACCCATCATTATAAAAGAGGGGGAGACAGTAAATAGTGATGATCATCGCAAGAAAATACACCTAAAGAGCCAGGTGATCACTCCTCAGCCCTCTTCAAATAGTTCACAGTTATTCGACACTGGACGTTCTTAATTGCATTTTTCCCAATCTTGCTTAACCATAAGTTGAGTTATTTTTATAATTTCTATAATAGATGTCTTGCCAAAATGAATTCTTTTTAATTTCATGCCCTAAAAATCATATAGAGTATCTTGGTCATGCAGAGTGCTCTGTGGTGTCTGATTAGACAACAGCTGTACAACAAGCCCTCTCCCTCAACCACCAAACAGGTCAAAGTCTGCTTCTATAAATACTTACTGTTAGTGTCAAAATCCCAAAAGGCACAGTAAACTTGATCATAATTCTGCAAAAAATGAGATTACAGCTAAATAGCTTTCCTTGTGAGGGTTACTGCACAGAAATAATACACAGAAGTGTTTTCAAGGTTTTTAGTCAGTGGAGACACAAGTGTACACACATGTAAACACAAGCGCATGCGCGCACACACACGCACACACACACACACACACACACACACAGCGAGAGAGAGGAGAGAGATGGAGGGAGAGAGAGATCGTTTATGGCTTGGTTTTAAGTCTACCTCGCCCTAGCTCTCAGCTTAGAAGTAAGAAAACAGCATGTCACTGCATGGCAACGTAGCATGTGTCATCTAGTAACATTGGGATCTGCCAATTGGTGCAAGGCCCAGAGAGAAGCTGTAGAGAACCAGTGAGAGATTGACGTACAGTAGGTGTTCTTTATGAGCCTTTGGAACTGGGGACTCACAGCTGTGACCATCCTTTATGAACACATGGTTGAGTTGCCTCCTCACTAAGCCTGTTGAAGATTCCTAAAATTTCCCTAGCTCCTACAATCTCTGAGAGACTGGAGGTAAGGAATAATTAATTCCTAGGAATGATCTGAGAGTCATAGTTACAGTCGAAATTGAGAGATCTTACCCACCTAACATGTTTTATTTTCAATCTGGTTTTTCAATTCCCTCTCCCACTCTCCCTTCTCGTCTCTTTAAGACTAGTGGAAAATATGTTAGGCCATATGGTCTCAGATAGGGAATGAAGGAAGCTAGTAAAGCTTCACACTGGACACATATTAACAACAAAGAATGAAACAGTCACTCATTCTTTAACTAAGACTCAATTTGATCATTTAGTAATATGTGCCTTATGTTATTCCATATGATTATCATTTTAAACCTTTGATAATTAATACATGATTTAATGTTCTTCATGGAAAACCAAAGAATACAAATGTCATTTTCAATGAAGTTGTCATTTATCTCACTCAAAAAATGAATGGAATTAGATGGATTTTACTGTTACAACCAAGAGGTCTGCTTAGTCTTAGTTCCCGTTTTGCTAGAATGTCCACTATTCAGGACCCCTTGAGGATACAGCATTGTTTCTAGAAACACCCAGTTATAACATACTTCTGCTACCTGGAGTCAGAAAATCATCATGAAGTCTTGGAAGTGAATGCTAATTGGCCATTTTTTTTCAACAGGAAAACCACAGAGGAGTCCTGTTTGGTTCTCAGATTAAAATAGATATATTACCCAGTTTCCTTGAATATGCTTCAGAATGATAATCACTGGATCAGCCAAGTTTTGAGTGGATGTATTTGAGATGCTTGCACTCACAACATATGTCATTAATGCAGTAGTGATTGGTTTGGCCTGCAGATGAAACACAAAGGTCCTAAATATCTATTTTCTTATATAATCATTATCAATCTAGAATCGGTGGTGTGCTACACAGTTTGGGCATGGAAGTGCGGAAAAGTCACTAAGGGGGAATTTTCAGAGTCATTCAGTGCATCTGTTCTCTTCACGTAAGGCTCAGTGATTAAGAAAACTAGAACAATTCATCCATCCATCCATCCATTTATCTAGAACAAATCTATCCAACCAATATTGGGTTTGTACCAGCTACTCAATATTATCCTTGCAACAAAGTAAAATATCCTCTGCTTTGATAATGCTCCAGATCTAAACATTTTACAACCTAACTTGGTTCTAACTCTTGACCATCCTTATAAGGAAATCTTTTCTAATAAGGAATCTGAATCCATCATGAGTTAGTTGCAAGCCATTTCATGATCTATCCCCCATAGGAGAAGGAATCAGGTTTATCAACACCCAGCTTGAAACACGTCTTCAAAGATAGTCATCTCCACTCTAGAAGACCACACACTCTGAGGTCGAAGTCCAGACATTATATCCTAGCATGCCTTGCACAGCCTAATATACAGCAGGTATTGCTTCTGTTGGCTTCTGTGATCCAGATAGTTGGCTAAGTGCTTTCTACGTGCATATTCTTAAGCTCTCACTGACATCACAAGGCCATTTTTTCATAAACTGAGGCTTGGGCAGGCTTAATACCTGTATGTACAGAGATCACACAGCCAATGAGTGGCAGCATAAGAACTTTGACCTTGTTAATTAGAGAGTCTCCTATCTCTACAAATATGTTGATTTAAAAGTGACAGACTAAAATATATTTGTACTGATAGGAGATTCTCTAATTAATAAAGTCAAAGTTTCAAAGGCCTAGACTCCAGAAGGCCAGTTAGCTGAGTGGTTGCCTCCTCTGCTACATATAGAAAACCACAGGTAGGCTGGAGGAAGATGGGAGGGAGATAAAGAAAATCCTCTACAATTTTTCTAAGAAGGCCCAATGTTCAAATAACATCCATTGAAGAGCCTACTGGACAGCGTTAGAAGATGCCACGGGGAAAACTGTGCATTAACCACTCCCTAGTCAACTTAAGCACTTGAGTAACCATGAATGTGGTCTTGGTCAACTTGGAAGTGTCCTACTTTCTGTTCATGACCATTTGTGTCCATCCTAAACACTCATGTGATGGTTAATATTGTAACATGACAGAATTTAGAATCATATAGGATATAAACCTCCGGACATATCTGAGAAGCATCATGTAGATTGGGTTGGCCTCTGAGCATACCTTTTAAGAATTATCTAGATTAGGTTAATTGAAGCAGAAGATGCACTCTAAATGTGAGTGGCACCATGTCTTCAACTAGGAGTCCTGGAGTGAATAAAAACGGAGAAAGCTGGCTAAGCACCAGCAGTCATGTGCCTCCCCACTTCAGACACTATATGATGAGCTTTCTCAAGCCTCTACCACAAGGATTTCCCTACTACGGTGGACTGTACCCTCAAATTGTCAACCAAATTTAACCCTTTCTTGCTTAAGTTCCAACAATTAGACAAAGAACAAATCTACCCTCTGATGACTTAGTGTCCCTTTCTCTTCAGAGTTCCCCAAGGCAGCCTGCTAAAGCGGAACATCAGCAAACCATGATGGTGATAAGGTCTTACTGACACTCAGAAAACCAAGTGCTAGCCTAAGCCCTCAGGTTCTTCCAAAGACCTCCTCTTCTCTGGGCCATGGGTAACATGAGGAAGAAGGGTAGACCAGATGACCTCTAACTATCCTCCAATTTAGCTTAAGGTATACAGTTTTCTGCAGTGGAAAGGCCAAAGGAGGAAATATCCATAATGATCTACTTAACTAACCTCTTCTCTGGATTCATGTTTCTTACCTACAACACAGTAAGCATGGGGGGAGGGGAAATCATTTCTCACTCCTCCAAACTCAAGTTGTACCTGCTATACCTCTAAGCATTTACACAGATATTTCCTCTGTGCCGCTCTATTCACTCTTCATCTCATTTTGTGACCCCTTCACAGCTGAGAGCTCACCTAACTCAGGTGGCTCCTGCTCTTCCCTCTTCTACAGTCCCAGAGTCCCTACGCCACAGTGTGCGTGCTCGGTGCCTTTGCTCCTTCCTGAGAGCTGCAGCTGGTAGAAGAAAGGAAGAGGCACAGGATGTTCGAGAGTGGTGTATCGTCAACAATTCCTAAGGTAGTGTGCTGTAATGACCATCAAGATTCCAACTGAAAGAGGTTAGAGGAAGCTGTGTAAAACTAAGACTATGGAGCTTGGGCACCGAAGAGAAAAGTGGTTACAGGGTAGCACGTCTTCAGTCATGTACTCCTCGGCCACCAGTGACACAGATCCCAGCCTCATGTCCCTCTTTCAGTGTTAGAAACATCTACTTTCTGTTCTCTGTTAGTTCACTGTGTTTTCTGTGAGAGCAGACCCCACCTCTCTCTTGCTTAGCACTGTAGCCCTAGCACCCAGCACCCAGCATCCAGCACATAGTACCATGGAAGACACAGAATAGGAATGAAATGACTATTCACTGAATGAATAAATGATTGGGTGAATAAAAGAATGAATTGTGTCACCTTCAGCAAGTGCCTTCCCCTTCTGGGTTTTGGTGACCTCACTGGCACAATGAAGATATGGGACACTGTTATGTTATGAGGGCCCTTCCAGCTCTGAATTTGATGCCAAGCTGGTTCTAACCCTTCTTCATCCGGCACTATGACGTCTGTAGGCTAATTTTTTCGAAGGTCTTTAGTCTATTTCAATGGAAGGTGCTAGCGAATCAAAATTACTTATTAAGTGTGAAATCTATGCAAAGCAAGTTTATCTCTTATTCTGAGAGGCCAGCACAGCCCTCTGAAGGAAGGAGGGAAATTAAGACCAAAAATAATGGCATCTCTGATGATACAGAGCAGTGACAAGAATATCAAAAGGCTCAGACAGCTATGAAACACATTTTAAATCATTATTACAAATATTGTTCACTAATTTTTTCCAGGGTACAGAGAAGAGAGAATGGAGTTATTAATTCTGGGGATGCATCCTGGGTAGGATTTGAACTAAACCTACAGGAACAAATAGAATTTAGCTGGAGAGAAGAATGGTCACAGAATGCCAGGGAAACAGAATGCCTTGCAAACACATTTGGTGGTGATATGGTACACTTAAATTGGTAGGTGCTAAAAGTGTCTGCTATATTTTTATCAGACCAGTATAATATCCCCCCAATCAATCTGTAAATGTTTGACCACTAAGAATTCATTTCTTTGGATAATTCCTTAGAAATCATGCACATCTGGATAAATTAATGTATTAACTTCAAATATAGGAACCCCAAGTTTGGGGAGATGGCTTAGTAGTTAAGTTCTTTCTGTGCAAGCAAAGGACCATTGTTTGGATCCTCAAAACCCATGTAAAATGCCAGGTGAGAATGGTGGCCAACATGTAATTCCAGCCTTAGAAGGCAGATACATGAAATCCCCAGCCCAGTCACATTGGCAAGCTCTAGGTTGTAGTAAGAGACATTGCCTTAATCAGTAAGGTGGAAGAACAGTTAAGGATGTATCTTGACATCAACCTTAGGCCTCCACATGCACAGATACACATTCGAATGTGCAGCCCCCACATATACATACATATGTGTGTGCCTGTGTGCCTATACACACAAACATGCATGAACACACATACACACACACACACACATACATGAACACACATACACACACACACACACACACACACACACACGGTAAAGAAAGGAAAAATAAATGTCGGAACTTTGGCATTAGACAGCCTGAATTTGATTGCTAACTATACAACTTCATCACTGTGTGACCATGGGCAAAACTATTTTGCTGAGCCTCGGTTTCCCATAAGAAGTAAATGAGGTAGTAAGCATAAATAGTAACAACTAAAGCTAGGTATGGTGGCACATGCCTTTAATCCCAGAACTCAGGAGGCAGAAGCTGTAAGATCTCTGACATCTTGGTCTACAGGTGTACACAGAAAGTTCCAGGCCAGCCAGAGGCACATGATGAGAGCATTCAAATTAATAATGATCACTGTCATGAACCTTAAGCCAGCTCTGGGTGCTGTCATCTCAACAGCACGATGAGATAGAGTGGTCATAGGCAGAGACCCAATCCTGCAATAACAACAGCAATGCAAACATTTACTCAGTGCTTAGGATGTGCCAGGCAATACCGTAAGCACTTTACAGATATTAACTCCTTCAGTCCTTTAACAGGTCCATAAGGTCCTATTCTTACACTATTTCACATTGCAAGAAACACACAGAGGTTGATCACTTGCCAGGAATCACACAGGTAGAAGACAGCAATGTCGGCTTCAAATCCTAGCAGCTGGTCCCCGAGACCATGCCTCACCACTTTTCATTGCCTCTAGGTGAGGTTTAGATCACTCAGAGCTAGGAGCCATGAAAGATGGAGGAGGGAATATTAATAAGCTGAAAAGCAATCTCATCAGGAGAACATGCTGTACTTTTCTTGCTTTGAAACATCTTAAGGCTCCTATTTGGTCACCAGATAACCCTTAAGGTCCCATCCAAAGCTTAGGAACTGTGAAAATTCAAAAATGTAAAACATCATTAAAGTAGATGTTGATTCATGTGGAGGGCGAGGGGTTGTGCTGAAAGACTTGTAGAATCAATCAGAGCATATTCTAAAATAAACAGAACATCATGAAAATAGCAGGAGTTCATAATTACAGTGAGTCACCATGTCAGTTCATGACAGTTACCAGAGGCAAGAACTTACCTTAAAGAGTGAGGTTTGGCCAAAAAAATTAAACAAGATGGTTTGTAATCCATTAAGAGGAACTTTTTCTCTCAGTGATTTAGGCAAATATATGGAAGCCAAAACCCTCCTTAGAGGGATACCGCCAAGGAAAATCTGCCAAGAAATATCAGGAAATAAAAGCTGGAGTCTTCACCCATCATAGTCACATCCTCTAGTCCTCCCATCCCAACGAATTCAGAGTTCCCACAGTAGGCTAAAGCTGAGGGATGGGGCCTGGTTCCATGGGCTACCTACCACACACTTTCTACACACACACACAAATACACACACACACAAATACACATATACACACAAACACATGCACACACACAAATACACACATATACACAAACGTGCACACA
>CABHPH010139870.1:41156-55333 GCA_902168325.1 Peromyscus nudipes
ACACATGCACACACACAAATACACACATATACACAAACGTGCACACACATAAAAATACACACATACACACAAACATGTGCACACACAAATACATGCGTACACACAAATGTGTTCACACACAAAAATACACACATACACACAAACATATGCACACGTGCACATACATACAAATACACACACACATGCACACACACACAAATACTTGCGCACACACACACACACACACACACACTTTTTCTTCCAAGGTTCTTTCCCTTTCACCTAAGTCCACACACATGGTGAAAAGAAAAATAACAACTTAGGTGATTTGCCCCAATGTTCAGAAATAAAGGTGAGTTGAGACATCAGGCTACCTTTTCCCGTACAGTTCTGAAAGCAAAAACAACAACAAACCATGCAGTAGTATAACGCACCTGCCGCACAGTCCATTGAGAATGCTTTCACTAAAAGCGAGCCAGGGAAGTAAGGCATTAGCCTTTAGCAATTCTGCTAGAGATTCATGGTTAGAAGGATATGCTGGTTTCATTTGTAATAAGTAGTATTTAGTACATACTAGACCATTTTTGAGAATGAAAATAGGCTTTATTAAAAATTACACTTGGACCACAATCATAAACCTGAATCTTTCAGGCAAAAATGGGTGTATGGGCACCTTTCATGCATTCTTATTTAATATCTTTGTCAAATTTGAGCAGTATGTTGTAGTAGGATATTAGTAAACAGAGTCTCAGGGAAGTTAAAAGACTTATCCAGAGATCATAAAGCCAAGGGGTAACTGAATGAAAACATGTAATTTAATCCTGTATTTTTCCTATTATCCATGATGTTGTTCAGTGAGCTGTAACCTAGTCGGGTATAGAGTAAGGGAGGTATGTATGGCAGTGTATAATGTTTGTAGAATGACTTGAACGTAAAACTCATATGGACTTTCTAGCACAGATAACCCATGCTCAGTTGATGACCTTACAGGCCATGATTTAGCTTCAGCATATAGGTAATTTGATACCAACAATGTGACTAGGGCTGATGGTCTGTTTATCCACTGATGTTTATAATGGAGACTCCATATGTAAACAGAGAGGTCAACACCTGCTTCTAGTATAGCTAAATAGCTCTTAATGGATGAGGAGTTTCCTGCATCTATCAGTTATATAAACTAACGGTCATTTGAAAGCCCAGGAAAATGAGCACTGGCAGATAGATTCTGGAGCAGAGGAAGCACTCAGAAAAGGGTAAAAGCACAAGGTGAACCACCTGTTTTTCAGCTATTCAGCTGATGCTCTGAAGGGCATCTGAAAATGCTTCTAGAGAAATCTACTTATTCTTAGTGGGAAGAATCAGAAGCAAAGGATCGAGAGAACCACAACATTGGAAGGACAGGATGGGAAATGCCTGGGATGCAGAGAGCTTTTAAACTCTGCACAGGTTATGTTCCTGGTCTCTGAGTCATATATGCATAGGACAAACTTCAAATAAAGATCAAGGGACTCAACTGAGATTTGAACTGCCACCCAAGACATGGAGTTTACTTTGATTCCAGACAATGTAATCGCCCATTATAACCAAATCAATAGCTTTCAGAGAAATATATTAGAAATGAATTTCCACATAAGAAAATTCACAATGTCCAGAATGTAATCCAAATTTTCTAAATGTATGGAGAAAGAATGCATATGATCCACTTACAAATACAAAGACAATTGGTGGAGAGAAATCTTGAGTGGACCCAGACATTAAAATTAACAGACAGAGCTGGAGAGATTTGTTAAGGGATAGACTCACAACCAAAAATAAAATTAACAGACAATGATTTTAAAGCCTCATGTACAGCTGTGCTTGGGTATTTAAAATAAAATGTACTTTCAATTAATGCAAAAAGAATGAATAACACCAGAAAAGTAGAAACAACAAAACAATAAGAATAAGAAGGATACAGAGGAGGAAAAGAAAATTTTACGATGACTCTTGGAATATTTTGGTTGTACTAGATGAGTTCAACAGTTATATGACAATAACAAATGCCACTGAATTATAAGATACATGAATAGAAATTATCCCATCAGAAAAGAGATAGTAAAATAATTTAAAAGATGAAGAGAAGCCGTGTGGTGGTGGCGCACACCTTTGATCCCAGCACCTGAGAGGCAGAGGCAGGCGGATCCCTGTGAGTTCAAGGCCAGCCTGGTCTACAGAGCGAGTTCCAAGAAAGCCAGAGCTACACAGAGAAACCCTGTCTTGAAAAAAACAAAACAGCAACAACAAACTGAACAGAATCTCAAGGATTTTTGAAGCAGTATTAAAAGGTCACACATACAAGAAATTGGAGTCTCAAATGGACAGACAACGTGGTGAAGAAACAAGATCTGAAGAAATAATAAATTATGAATTCACGAAACTCAGCAAATTCCAACAGGATAAATACAAAGAAAGACGCACTAAGACACATAATAATCAAACTTCAGAAAAATCAAAGAAAATATTAAAAGTCAAAAGGTAGAAATGATATATTCCACAGTTCATACAGAAAAACAAAATTCAAATGATACTGATTTCTCACCAGAAGAAAGTTAAGACCAGAAAAGAGTAAAAGATTTTCAAAACATGATGGGGAGATGTCAAATATCCTTTAACAAATAAAAGAAAAATGGTTTCAGAAAAATTAAAACTCAGACAATTCATCACAAGACCTTCCTGGACTATGAGAAAGGCTCAGTGAAGTTTGTGAAGCTGAAGGCAAATGATGCTAGATGGAAGTCCAATAAGTACCCGGGGAATGGGGGGAAACCCTTTCTCTCAACTTCTTTAGCATAGTTGCAGATGCTCTTAATTCCAGAACTTGGGAGGCAGAGGCAGGTAGATTTCTATTAGTTCAAGGCCAGCCCAGGCCACATAGTGAGTTCCAGGGCAACCAGGGCTATATAATGCGAACCTGTCTCAAAAAAACTCAAATAAATAATCATAAAATTCTCTTGTAAAGTTCATAGTCTTCCTTGGTTAAAAAAAATAACCAACAGAGCAATGAAAGAGGTATCTTGATAAAGGGAGCCATTATGGGGTTAGGGAGAAACTTGGTGCTAGGGAAACTCCCAGGAATCCACAAGGATGACCCCAGCTTAGACAACTAGCAACAGTGGAGAGGGGGCCTGAACTGACCTACTCCGGTAATCAGAATGGTGAGCACCCTAATTGTCATCATAGAGCCTCCATCCAGTAACTGATGTAGATGTAGAGATCCACAGCCAAGCACCAGGCCGAGCTCTGGGAGCCCAGTAGAAGAGAGGGAAGAGGGATTCTATGAGCAAGGGGGGTCAAGATTATGATGGGGAAATCTACAGAGACAACTGAACCAAGCTCATAGGAACTCACGAACCTTAGACCGACAGCTGTGGAACCTGCATGGGACTGGACTAGGCCCTCTGTATACGGGAGACAGTTGTGTAGCTTGGTCTGTTTGAGGGCCCCTGGCAGTGGGATCAATCAGGATCTATCCCTGGTGCAAGAGCTGGCTTTCTGGATCCCATTACCTATGGTCAGACACCTTACTCACCCTTGATGCAGTGGGGAGGGGCTTGGTCCTGACTCAATTAAATGTACCAGGCTTTGCTGACTCCCCATGGGAGCCCTTATCCTTTTGGAGGAGGGAGATGGGAGTTGAGTCGTGGGGTGAGGGAGGGCAATGCTGGGGGGAGAGGAAGGAGGGATGAGAGGGGGATCTGTGGTTGGTACGTAAAATGAATAAAAAATTTCTTAAATAAAAAAAATAACCCACATATGAAAATTAGAAAATAGAGAACAGGAAGTATTAAGTAGGTATTTATGGTTTAAAATTCTTACTTTTTTTGTGAAGCAGCCAATATTAACTCTAACTAGACTATGAAAATATTAAGTTGTATATTTTAATCTCTAGAGCAAACACTAAGAAAATTGTATAAGATGTGTGTTTGGATAGTCTCATGTCAACTTGATACAAGCTAAAGTCATCTGAGAGGAAGAAACTTCAATTAAGAAAATGTGTTCATAAGATGGAGCTGTACACTAGCCTGTAGGGCATTTTCTCATTTAATGATCAATGAGGGATGGCCCAGCCCAATGCGGTGGTGCCATCCCTGGGCTGGTGGTACTGGGTTCCATAAGAAAGCAGGCTGACAGCCTTGTTTACTACCCAAGGGAGGCCTTACCCTCTATGAGGGGATGAGATGGGGTGGGGGTAGGCGGCAGTGGGGGGGGGGAGCAGGAAAAGGGGAGGGAGGCGGAACAGGTGTTGGTATGTAAAAGGAAAGGAAAAAATTTAAATAATAAAAAATTATTTTCCAATAAAAAAAGAAAGAAAGAAGGCTGAGCAAGTCATGGGAAGCAAGCCAGTAGCAGCACCCTTCCATGGTCTCTGCATCAGCTCCTGCCTCCAGGTTCCTGCCCTGTTTGAGTTCCTGTCCTGACTTCCTTCAATGATGGACTACAATATGGAAGTATAAACCAAAGAAATCCCTTCCTCCCTAACTTGTTTTTGGTCATGGTAGTTAATCAGAGCAATAGAAACCCTAAGACAATGTGATAGAAAGGACATATGCTGCTGGTAGAAATATAACATAGTTCATCTCCTCTGGACATCAGTATGGAAGTTTCATCAGAAACCAAAATAGTACTGCCATATTATCTATCTATCCCACCCCTGAGTATATATTCAAAAGAATCAAAGTCACATGTAAGACAGATATCTGTACACTCATCTTTATTGTGATACTATTCACAATAGCAAAGATATTGAATCAGCTGAGGTAACCACTGACATATAAATGGATTAAAATTGTAGTTATATGTGCCCAATAAAATATTATTCAGTCATGAAGAAGAATGAAATATGTCCCAGGGAAATGAGTGTAACTGGAGATTGTCATGTTAAGTGAAATAAGTCAGATTCAGAAATGCAAATGTTGCATGTTTTCATTCTGCAGAGTCTAGTAACTTTAAAAAGGCCTGAGAGTATAGAGGAGACTGTCCAAGGGGATGAGGGACCAATAGAAGAAGAGAAGCAGTGCAACAAGCTGGGGTGGGTAGAGATATGATCAAAATCCACTGCATGAAAATGTCCTAAACAAAGTCAATTCTTTTGTAAAACTACTATTTGCTGATTTAACACAATATAAAGAGTAAATACGCCGGGCAGTGGTGGTGCACACCTTTAATCTCAGCACTTGGAAGGCAGAGTCAGGCGGATCTCTGTGAGTTCAAGGCCAGCCTGGTCTACAGAGTGAGATCCATGGCAGGCACCAAAACTACACAGAGAGATCCTGTCTCAAAAAAAACAAAACAAAAAACAGAAAAAAGAGTAAATACTAATAAAAATTAAAGTGAAGTATAATAAATATTTTTAAAGTAAAATAAAAGATAACAAAAAGGAAGATGGCAGAATGAGAGCCAAACGTATAGAAAAGAGCATAACATTAACAGTTTTAAGCTTAAAGTTTAATCTTATCAGTAATTATATTAAACATTAAAGGACTATACACATAAAAGGCAGAAATCTCCAGCATTGATATAAAGGTCAAACACGAACTGTATGCTTTCTACAAGTGTTGTACTTTAGATATAAAGAAAGTAGTGGGCACACACACACACACACACACACACACACACACACGATCATGTTCATACACATGTATCCTAAGAAGGCTGTGAGGAAGATGAGACTGCCAGGCATGGTGGCACACACATATAATCCCAGCACACAGCAAGTAGAGATTGCTGCCTCACTGGCTGCAGTCCAGCCAGGACCATATAGCCAATCCAAAGCCAGTCCTGGCTCCATAGAGAAACCCTGTCTCAAAGAAACACATCAAAGATAGAGGGACTTTATAATCATAAATAAGTTATGATTAAGGATGGTATTAGGAAAACCCAACAACATAAATGTATATGAAATAAATATGTCAAAATTTAAAAGAATTAAAGAAATAGTTTTACAAAATTGGAGATTTTAATAGTCCTCTCAACTAGAAAATAACTAAGAAAAACATTAGTAAACACATAGATGATCTGAATACTATCAACCACTTTGACCTTATTAATATTTATGCTGCAATATACCTAAGAATTATAAAATTTACACTTTTTTCATGTACATAAAAACCTGCACCCAATTACTCAGGATCAAAAGACAAGTTCCAATACATTTAAATGGGTTAAAAATATCCAAGTTAAATCAGGTATGGCAACTTGTGGCTATCAGCTCAGTACTTAGGAGGTAGATACAGAAAGATCAGAAGTTCAAGGTCATCCTCAGCTGCTTTTTGAGTTGAGTTGAAAGTGATCTTGGACCACATAAGGCCCTATCTCATAAAACTAGACTAAACAAAACCATACCAAGTGCATTCTTTGGCCAAAATGAAACAAATCATAAATAATAATATCTTTGATATCTCTAAATATTTGGGATCTAAACTCACATCTAAGTAATCTAGACATTAAAGAAGAAAGTAAAAAATATTTTGAACTGACAAATATGGAAAACATCTTAAAGATATGAGTATTTTAGCTAAAGCAGCATTTACATATTTATAGCATTTATGATTACATATTTATAGCATTTATGATTACACAGACTGAAAGGGATTTAAAGCAGATAGTCTATGGCTTCATACTAAGAAACTAGACAAAGAGGGAAAAATCATCCCAAAGGAAGTTCAAGAATGGAAATAATAAACATATAACAGGGCTGGAGAGATGGCTCAGAGATTAAGAGAACTGTCCACTCTTCCAGAGGTCCTGAGTTAAATTCCCTGCAACCACATGGTGGTTCCCAACCATCTGCAATGAGATCTGGTGTCTTCTTCTGGCCTGCAGGCACACATGCAGCTAGAGCACTCATATAAACAAACGAATAAATAAATCTTTAAAAAAAGAAAATAAGCATAAGACATCAGATATCAATAAAGTAGAAAATGGAAAACAGAGAAAAGTAACAAGGTCAAAAGTTTGTTCTTGGGAAGGACTGACAAAATTGAAACATGTCTAGGCACACTGACCAGAAAAAAAGACCAAGAAAATGAGGAATAAAGGTGATTTTTATCACTGTAGCCAGAGCCAGGGACCAAAACTAGTCAACAGAACACAGTCCTAGTAAAGGCTCCCTTTTATATTTTACGTTTTATTCTCCAAAGATAAGAGTGGATTTTACAATTTATTCTCCAAAGTTTGGAGAGGGATAGAGACAGAGAGACAGAGATGGAAGCAGAGAGAGAGAGAGAGAGAGAGAGAGAGAGAGAGATGAAGGGGAGGGAGGTGGAGGGAGGCAGGGAGGGAGGGAGATGGAGATATAGAGGGAGAGAGAGAATATAAATTCTAAGATAAACGTAACTAACCAAAACAGATGCAAGATGAATAAAAATTCTTAACGGCACTTTATCTATTAAATGAATTAAGGCAGATGTCAAAAAGTTCCCATTAAACCTTTAATGAAGAAATAACACCGCTTACCGAAACACTTTCTGAAGGTAGAAATTATAGAGTTAGGAAAATCTGAATCTGAAGCCCAGAGCATTTGAAAATTGAAGATCAATCTGTTCTATAAATGTTAAGTGACAAATGATTTAAAATATAAGCACATTGAAAATAGCAATATGAAAAGTAATCCTAAGTGCTGGAGAGCTCACTTGCTAAGAGTGCATGCTGTACAAGCATAAGGAGCCGAGTTCAGATCCAGCACAAGGAAAAGTCTGGCATGGCCAAAAGTGTCTGTGAGTCCAGTGTTATGGACTCAGTAGTACCAAGAGGATCACTGAGGGATGGCTTTAAGCCAGCTTAGCTCCAGGTTCAGTAAGAGACCGTGTCTCAAATGAGTAAGGCTGAGGGACAGAACAGGACACCCAGTATGCTCTGGCCTCCTTGTGAGCATATAAAGCCTTCCCCATACACACACATACACACACCCACACTCACACACACACACACAAATGTAAAATAAAAACAGTAATATACCATAGCTAATATAGTTTCTTCTAGGAATATAACATTGGGTTAATATTTTTAAACTAGTGTAATTCATATTAAATAAAAATGGAAAAAATATTATTTTAAGAGATACAAAAAATCATTTGACAAAACTCATAACAAATTTTCAGCAAATTGGTAACCTCTAGATGGGTGTGGATGGGCGTGTCTAGTTCCAGCTACTTAGGAGGCTAACGAAGAAGGATGGCTTGAACTCAGGAACTCAAGATCAGCCTGGGCAACAGAATAAAATCTCAGTTCAGGAAAAGAAAAGAGAGAGCCATAACATCCTCAATCAAAATCAAAGGGGAGGGGCCTGAAAGCAAAGACCATGGTTAGCCTAATAGCAACAGTAAACCAATGAATACTTGCCAGTAGTGTCAAGGATAAGACAAGACACCACTACAACCATATCCCTTGAACACCTTATTAGAAACAGTAGACATCAAAATAAGGCTAATAAAGGCTGTGGAAAATCTCTTTGCTAATAGGATGCATGGTGTGCAAGCATGAGGCTCTGAGTCTGGACCCTCAGGATCCAGGTAAAAAGCTGAACAGTACATTACATGTCTGTAACCCCACTACTGAAGAGCAAAGACAAGAAGACTCTGAACTTTCACTGACCAGTCATTAGCCAAAGCAGTGAGGTCCAGGTTCAGGAAGAGACTCTGTCTCAATACATACATACATACATACATACATACATATATACATGAATGAATAAGGTAGAGAGTGATGAAGGAAGAGTTCCAGTGCTGACCTCTGGCTTCCACACATACATGCACAGTCAACTGCACCTACAAACATAATACACACACACTAATAACTCAAAAGAAAAGGCTAATGAAAGGAATAAAAGGGGAGGTAGAGAGATAGCTGAGGAAGTATGAGTGCCTGTTATACAAGCATGGCAACAGAGTAAAAAGCCAAGCATAGTGTGCACACCTCTAGCCCTAGCACTGAGAAGAGTGGGGATTGCTGGGACCACCATATTAGGTTCAGGCTCAGTGAAAGGCTCTGTGGTAAGGTAGCAGGGTAGGAAGTGACTGTAAACTGAAGTTTCTCAGTCCTGCCCAGTCCCACCCAAGCAGTGGCCATTTTTATAAAATAATCACTCAGAGGCTTAATATTAATTACAAACTATTTTGTGTATGGTTCGGGCTTATTGCTAGCTAGCTCTTACATCTTAAATTAACCCATTTCTATTAACCTATGTATTGCCACATGTCTCGTGGCTTTACCTGTGTTCTATTACATCTTGCTCCCCTGGCAGCTTGTAGTGTCTCCCCTGACCCCACCTTTCTTTTCACTGTATTTCTCTTGGATTTCCCACCTGGCTGTATCTTGTGTTGCCATAGGCCAAAACAGCTTCTTTATTAACCAATAGTAGCAACACATATTCACAGCATACAGAAAGACCATCCTACAGCTAGTGATACAGCAGGACACCCAATTTTCTCCTCTGGACTCTGTTCATGCAAACACACACACACACACACACACACACACACACACACACACACACACAAACATGTACCACACACATTCACACTCAGAAAGAAAAAAATCACTAAGGAAGACACAAAACTCTATTGTCAGATAATCTATAAAATAACTAAAACTAGTAAGTGAATCCACTGAATGTACATGATACACAAATGATGTACATAGGTTGAATATCATTTGTCAAAAATACTTGGACTATAAGTGTCTCAGATTTTGTAGATTTGGATTATGAAACATTTGTGTAACCTCTACTTACTGCTTGCATAATTCCTAATCCAAAAATCTGAAATTGGAAATCCTCAAAATCCCAAAATATAAAATATTTTGCATTTTGGAATTTAGGATTAGGGTTGGTCAGTCAACTCATATTATATACTTTATATTTAATCAATTGCATTTAATATATTTGCATAAAATAATTGGAATTTTAAAATATTCCATTTGCAAAAACATCATAGAAATAAGATACTCAGGAATAAACTCATTGAAACACAGCCAGGTGTGATGGCACAAGCCTATTAAATAACAGCAACTTGATGTCAGAGATAAGAGGACTGTGAGTTTGAAGCCAACCTGGGACACATAGTGAGTTCAAGGCCAGCCTGATCTATAAACCAAGATTTTATTTCAAAAACTGAAGTCTGGGGCTGAAGCTCAATGGTAGAGCATTTGTCGACTATGCCCAAGGTTAGTGGTTTGATGCCCAGCACCGCAACAATATTGATTAACAAACATATCAGCTCTCCACAGAAAACTATGAAAAACTATGAAACTGCCGAGACAAACTAGAGAACTAAGTAAATGTCCATGGGTAAAAGACTCAATATGGCTAAGGACCGAATTCCTCGAAAATTGATCAATAGTTTCAATCCCAATCACAATACCATTTTTTTGCGTAGATTTTCAGGCAGATGTAAAAATTCATATAGATTTAGAAAAGGCTAAGAGTAACAATCTTTTTTTTTAAGGTAAAGGGCTCATACCTAACTTTCTTTCACACTGCAGGTACCAGGGGAATAAGGAGATAGCCTTAAAAACAAGCTTCATGTTCAATGAGAGACCCTATCTCAAGGGGATAAGGCAGAGAGTGACAGATCAAGATGCCTGACAGCATCCTCTGGCCTGTGTACATGTGTACACAGGTGTACATATGCACACCTGTGTACACATATACACGCTACACACACTCACTCACACAGGAGTATAGGTATCAATACAGTGTAGTAATAAAACAGGGATTTATAAAAAAAGAAATAAATGTAACAACACAGAAAACTTAGAAATAGGCTTATTTCCCCAACTCTTTTGTCTTATTTATTTAGAATTTCATGTATGAGTACTGTATTTATATCATATACCCCTCCATCTCCTTCTTCCAATTCCTCCCATGTTCCCTCTACTCCTTTTCGAATTCATGACCTCTTATTCTTAAATCATTATTGTTAGACACACACACACATACATATATATATATATATATAGAGAGAGAGAGAGAGAGAGAGAGAGATGTAGATGCATATACAATTATAAATCCAACCTGCTGAGTTCATTTAGTATATATGTGTTCAGGGCTTGATAATCCCTGGAGAAGACTTGATTCTCCCTCTCTTAGCAGCCAATAATTGCTTGCAGCTTTTCATTTAGGGGTGAGGCTTTATGAGATTTCTCCACCTCCCAACTATTTTTTTAAATGTATTATGACTTGATTTTTTTGGTTAAAGGTAACAAAGAACAGCAATGGAAGGGGAAAGTTCCTAATAAGTGGTTTTGTTTTAAAAACTAAATATTCATTTGTAATAAAGTGATCTCATATCTTGAAAGAAAATTAGCTCATGGAGGCTCTTCCTCTTAAGTGTAAAAGTTAAAACCAAAGGGTTTTTAAATAAAGCAAAAAAAGGTATAAGAGAACATTTTCATGATGGGCCCATGCCAACAATTCTTTTCCAAACAAATCGTATATAGTTATTAGTAAGGTAAAAGAACTACAAATTAGATTTCAAAAAAATTCTAAACATGTGCCTATGAAAAGACACCACTGAGAAAATGATAGGAAAGTTGCAAAGAAGAACTACAAGCCAATTAAAATACAAACAAAAGACTTTGACAGCTAAGTCAACAATGAAGTTATGCGTGCAATCAAGATGAAAATGAAAACTTCCTGCCCATCATTAGCCACAGGAGAAAAGAACACAGGAATTTCTTACAAATATAAGTATATACCCTATGAGCCAGCTATTCAATCTCTGAGATTTGCCCAAGACACACAAAAACATGCCCACACAAAGACTTTCATGCAAATGTTCATGGGAGCACTATTTGTAATATCTGCAAACTGGAAACAACCAAATATGCAGCAACAGCAGAATAAAAAAAGTACATGATATGTTTCTTCAATGAAATATTATTCATCAGCAATAAATTCAGCACTAAAAACAAAATGATTAATTTGGAATGATTAATATGGAAAACAGAATGATTAATTTTAAAACAATGTAAGATTTATGAAAGAAGACTTCTACCAGAGATTCATGTATATACCACATGATTTTGTTTGGAGGTATTAAAAAAAAGTTCTAGAGAAGGAACAAATTATGGCAGGAGAATGTCAGGATGGTGGTGGCTGTAGCTTAAAGTTTTCCTGTATCCCACCAGGTCCACACCCGCTCAGACCCAAGTAAACACACAGAGGCTTATATTAATTAAAACTTCTGGGCCATTAGCTCAAGCTTACTACTGACTAGTTTTCGCACTTAAACACAGCCAATTTCTGTTAATCTATATGTTGCCACGCGTTCCATGGCTTTACCTGTGTGCCATTACATGCTGCTCCCTGGATGGCAGGCTGGCATCTCCTGACTCAGCCTTCCTTTTCCCAGAATTCTCCTTGTCTGCTTATCCCGCCTATACTTCCTGCCTGGCTATTGGCCAATCAGCGTTTTATTAAACCAGTGTACAAAAGCATTATCCCACAGCATTTCCCCTTTTCTGTCTAATCAAAAAGGAAGGTGGCCCCTGGATGAAAATGGGGGTCTTTCAGGATCAATGTCAATATTCTATATCTTGATAGGGTTTGGGGTAATGTGGACATACGTCTTAGCTAAACTCAGAGACTACAAACTTAGGATTTGTATGTTTTTCCATACATAATTTTATAATTTTTAAGATGTAAAAATAAAATCTGTTTCCTCAGATTGCTCTGAAGTAGCATATGACCTGCAGAGACTGAAGTGCTGCTAGATGGTGGAAAGGGCTGAGAGTTTTTATAATTGATCATAATGGTTGCATTTATCTATGGGGTACAGTGTGATGAATCAGGGCAATTAGCATCCACATCACATCAAACATTTGTCATTTGCTTCTGTTACCTAATCTGGGTCCAGATTCTAAATGCAGCCAAACATAGGTCTGAGTTTCAGCTTAGCTGTTAGGCTATGTGTCTTTGGGCACATTCTTTGACTTTTCTATTACCTTATGTATTTCAACAATACTCTGTAGTATAACATACAACATAAAATAAGTTATTCCTATGTGAGAGCCAACAGTCAACCAATATTTGAGATGATTTCAGGTGACAGAGCCAACTGTGACATCATTGCACACCACACAGTCACCAATGTTAGCTAAGATGTTAGCCTACCACAGGTTATACACAAATCTTCCATGGTATCTCTACGTTTTCTAATATTCCCATTCAGGTTACTAGCTTCCAAAGGTGCACTTTTGCTTCACGGATGAAGATCTGGAACAGTATTTGGTTGCCTGTCTCTCAGTTTCCTGAGTTGCACTCACCTGGGGGGTTGTGACTTCTTCAGAGGAGTGGATGCTGAAAGCCACACCTTCAAACCTGTGGTCCACCCGTAGAACAGCCAAAGCCAGCCTGGCCACAGTGAGATTTGCTGTTCTCCCCACAAACTCCATCTTGTGACCAGCACGCTCAATTATCCTCAGAATCCTGAAAAGAATCACAGGCAAACAGCTCTCTTTTTGTTCTTGATAAAACTCATCCTCTCAAGATGCCTCACTGCAAAGCTTGACTTTGTTACTTCCTTGTCATCTTGATGTTGCTTAGTAAGAGCTCTGACTTTGGAACCCAGCAGACGGAGAAGCAGAGGGCTGAATAGGAGGCTCGAGCAGATGGACAGGAGAGGGAAATGAGAGTAGAACATGGGGATGGGGGAAATGGATGGATTCATCGATTCTACTAGAATAGTTTAAGAGGTTAAAGGGTATATGGATAGAGCTTCATGTAAGCTTCTGAGGAGCTAGGGGAACTCTCCTCCACTGCTGGTGGGAATGCAAGCTGGTACAGCCACTGTGGAAATCAATATGGCACTTTCTTAGAAAATTGGGAATCAATCTCCCCCAAGACCCAGCTATACCACTCTTGGGCATATACCCAAGGAATGCTCAATCATACCACAAGGGCACTTGCTCAGCTATGTTCATATCAGCATTATTTGTAATAGCCAGAACCTGGAAACAACCTAGATGCCCTTCAACCGAAGAATGGATAAATAAACTGTGGTACATATATACAATGGAATACTACTCAGCAGAGAAAAACAATGACATCATGAGGTTTGCAGGCAAATGGAGGGATCTAGAAAAAATCCTCCTGAGTGAGGTAACCCAGACTCAGAAAGACAAACATGGTATGTACCCACTCATAGGAGAATACTAGTTGT
>CABHPH010139871.1:0-27932 GCA_902168325.1 Peromyscus nudipes
TGAGCACTGGGAGACAAGAATGGATGGCAAGGGGGTGGATGAGCACTGCTTTTTTTGATTGTGACGATCTTGGAACCTATCTATTTCTGTACATTACAGACTCTGAGCATCTCATCAGTGCTCTTAACCTCGCAACTTTGCATAGCATGCCCTCATCAAAACACCACTGACGTCCCTTTCTTTACTTTCTGTTTCCTGTGTGTTGCTGGTTTTTTGTTGTTATTTTCTTTCTTAAGTAGGCATTTGTGATTCCCGTGGGTGAAGTTCTTGGGGAATTTGTTTACAGAGGATTAGATGTGGTTTCCGTGACTTAGGCTTCTTATGTACTCGGGAGTATGTGGTACCCCTTAGAGGTTGGCAGCCCATCTACAAGGGAGCCACTCTTTAACATCTAGGCCTTGCTTGTTCAGGAAGACATTTAACTTAGGACCAGGCTTCCAGGAGAAATGTCTTTTCAGAGCAATGTCACTTGACATTTAAATATGCTGGCAAGCAAAGTGACTTCTGAGTCACCGAGCTACAGAACCCAGCAATGTGCTGCTGTCTTGGCTGCTGAGTTACAGATTCTTTGGAACACTGTGTGTGTGTGTGTGTGTGTGTGTGTGTGTAGGGGAGGGGCTGTTTCCTCTTATGAGAAATCATATGGCAAGTGTGGGCTTACTTCTTGTCTCCTCTTAGTTTTCTAATTCTGTAGCTGTCGATGAGAAGATGGGGAAGTCGCCCTCTGGTCTACCCAATTGTCTTGAGAGCCCTTATTGTTTTAAGACTCCTTGAAGGGTAGGTTGGGTCCCCTGTGACACCAAGAGAAGGCACAGTCCTCCTGTAATTCACCCCCCTCTTCCTGTATCCCCCTTTTTACCAAGCTGTATAGAACGAACTCTGAATATGGAGTTCTCTTGCAATATGGAGCTCTAATCTTTGAGCCCTGGGAGATGAGGACAGATGACAGGTGGTGGTAAGCGCCAGCTCTTTCGATTGTAACAATCTTCGAACTCAGCAGTCATGTCCAGCCTCTTCGGTTTTGCATATGTACCCATACTTCTGACGTACAGGGAGCAGCGTGAATCAGCCCTCTCCCACCGCCCAGGAAGCTGAACATTTTCATTTGAAACAAAGTCAGCAGAGGGTGTTTGAATGAGCTCCAGCAGTATGTGGGTGTGAAATAACAGTTGCTTAGTTTCGTTTCAAAAAGCGGGTTTTTATTACAATTTTGATGTGCCTTCAGTGGGGACCAGGGCTCTGCTTCCACCCCAATCCTGCAGTTAGTTTCTTGGAGAGTGTTCTGTGGGCAGAGGGCTGCTAATGGAGGCTCTATTGTTTTTCAACAACCAGGGGTGGAGATATTAGGTTTTGGTGTATAATTTGTGCGGTCCATTTTCTCTAAGGAGAAAAATGACCTGCCAGTTTTCTTGAATAGAATTGGATTTCCTTTTTCAGTCTGCGAAGAGAATCAGGGCCTAATAGTTAAACGGGAGACTGTCAAGGGTGGAGGGCCCTTGAGTCTTTCCATCTGTGCAATGATAGCTTTGCGGGCCTTCTGTTTCCGAGAAGTTGGCTTCTTTGTTCTGTGATACAGGGGAGTAACAGGAGCCTGCCTCATTTACCATGAGACAAGTCTCAGCATAGCAATCGGCCAGCAGTGATCAGCGTCTTTTCAAGCAGCACCTGGGTCCCTTGGATATGTCACAGTGGACCCATTAGTGTCCTGTGGAGGTTTCTGGAAAAGGAGGGTGGGAAAATTTGCTCTCCAACAAGCATTTTTATCCTACTCAAGTGACTGAAAGAAAATTGAGTTTTAGAAGCCTCACAATCTAGGGGCATATGTAATTTAAACGGCAAGTGAGGCTGTTAGTTACTCAGGAGGTAAATCTAGCCAATACATTTGAATCACATAGAATTTTTTTTTCTAGTAGTGGGAATTGAACTCAGAGCTCATACATTACAGGCAAGTGCCCTACTACTGAGCTCCACCTACACCCTCATAAATGTCTTTAGATGAGGTATCCAGTGGGATCCAGCACTGAGCCCCAGCTATATCCTAAGGTAATGGGGTACTCTGTGGGATCTGACTTAACATTCTCTCTTTCACTTTACCTTTATAATCTCAGAAAGCATTTGAAGTTACAACCCTGAGCCAAAGACTTTCAAAAGGGGCAGTTGTTTTTCCTAAAAAGTGACAAGCAAAGTCAATGCTTGTTAGCTCAATGACAGTATGGCTACCATACACAACAAATGAAAAGTCCCTTTGTACTGTTGTTTTTGAGAAAAATGATGTGATGGTTCACCTTCAAAGTCAACTTGACTGGATTTCGAGTTATGTAGGAGACACAGTGGGGCATATCTGTAAGGGCATTGCCACAGGGGATTTATTGAGGTGGGAAGACCCACTCTGAATGTGGGGGGCACCATCTCATAGGCTGGGAACTGAGAAAACCAGACAAGTGAAGCACACTAATCACCTTTCTGTTGCTGTGATAAAATGCCATGACCAAGGCCGTTTATAGAAGAAAGGGTTTATTTGAGTTTATGGTTCTGGAGGGTAAGAGTCCATCTTGGAAGGGAGGCCATTGCAGGAAACAGACGTGGTGGCTGGAGGAGAATGCTGGGAACCCAGCTCCATGACTGTAAACACTAAGCAGAGAGAACAAGGTGCAGGGAAATGAGGCTTCTTACTCTCAAAACCTGCCCCAGAAACAAACTTCCTTCAGCCAGGCCTTACCTCCTAACCTTCCCCAAACAGCACCACCCACTGGGGACCAAGGCTTTGAATGCTCAAGTCTATGAGGGCCTGCAATCCCTGCTCTCTGTTTCCTGATCCTGATTTTCAGAGATGAGAGGAGTTCCAAGTGCGTGATCCTGTCACCATAAATACCTCCTAGCCATCCCTTCCTCTATGCTTTCCTCACCACAATGGGTGATACCTACAAAGGATGGTACCCAAGAAATCCATATTCACGATGGGTGGTACTCATGATGATCAAATATACCTATGATGGATGGTACCTATGATGGATGACACCCACGATGGATGGTACCTTCTGAAACCATGAGCCAGAGTGAATACTTCATGTGTTAACTTGCCTCTGTTGTTATTTTGCCCCAGGAAGGATGAGTCATCCAGGGCCAGAAGTGGATATTGGGGAGGGTGTTTGTAAGGAAATATATTTAGTCAATGTAGCACTGTTTTGGTTTTATAACAACAACAACAACAACAACAACAACAACAGCAAAAAACCAGGTTTTTGGTTTTTAAACAAGGAAACGGCAAGGTGGCCTAACTTAGAGCAGAATGGGAAACAAAGGAGAAGAATTAAAGAAGTATGTTGGGAAATGCTGGAGATTTCTCACTGAGCTGGAGGAGGAGTTTAGTCACTTCCTTTTGGAGGAGGGGGCTCTTCAGAAGACATGTTTTCAGAGTCCATTGTCTGTCTTTCTGAAGGGCCACGAGAAGGTTCTCCTTGCTCCACTCTGGGGATAGCTTTCTGATGTCTACTTTGAATTGGCCAGCCCTGACCACTTGCTCTGAACACAGCACAAGATTCTCTCCTGTCCTGGACGCTGTTCTTAGAGTGTGTTCCTTTAAACAGCTAAGCCCTTGCTGCTCCCCAGCTACTCAGTATTATTTTTGCAGTTTCTCTTAGACTATTTGTTCCTCACATTTTATATTATTTCAATTGACCCATTTTGGAAATCTTGGACCTGGGACCTAGGGCGAGATTATAGGGATTTGTTTTTACTGATCCCAGACCCTATCCTCTATACGTGTGAGTTTAGATAGTTATGACTATTTCTAGCTATCTTCACTGCTTAATTATTTACCTGTTAATGGTATTCTTTGTTGTGTATGCATTGAGTGTTCCCCTGTGGAGGCCAGAAATTGATGTCCGATGTCTTCCTCTATTGCTTTGCCTTTTTTAAAATAAAGATTTATTTATTTTTATTTTCTGTGTGTGTGTTCTGCCTGCATGTATGTCTGCATCGTGTGCAGGCCTGGTGCCTGAAAAAGCCAGACAAAGGCATCAGATGACCTGAAACTGGGGTTAAAAGCAGTTGTGAGCTGCTAGGTGTGTGGGTGCTGGGAACTGAACCAAGGTCCTCTAGAAGAGCAGCGAGTGTTCTTAACCACTGAGCCACTTTTCTCTCCCTGGCCCCCCACCTCAGTTTTGAGACAGGGTCTCTCACTAAACCTGGTGTTCACCTAATGGCTGACTGGCAGGACGTGAAGGTCCAGGGATCCCTCTGTCTCTGGCTCCCTGTGCTGGAATTAAGGGTGCGTGATGCTCAGCTTTTTACATGGGTGTGGGGCATATGAACTTGGTCCTTATGCCTGAGTAGCAAGCATTTTACCCACTGAACCACCTCCCCAGCCCCTGTCTATTCTAATCATATTTCCAGGTAGTATTTGGCAGAAGCTAGCATCTAGTGCACAAGATTTTTCGACATATGGGTATATATACACAAGATCCATAGGTTGTGTTCCATTCATTCTCTATTCCTCCATCTCTCCTTTTCTCCCTCCCTTCATTTCTTCTTTCTTTTCTTTTTTTGCAGAAAGTTATTCATGAGGACTTGTGGTAGAAAAGTAAATAGCAATTGTCAGCTCATTATCTCAACGTAGGTTCTCTGACCAAAATTAAAGTCTTATGATATTTGGTTTTTGTTGTTGTTGTTAATGCAGTTACTTTTCAAAAACATCCGAATCATTGCTCAGTGCATCTGCATCTTCACAGCCTCCTTTCTGACTGGCTAGTTTAGGACTCCTTAGTGTGAGGCTACTTCTGCATCCATTAGGACTCTCGGATTGTGAGTGACAGATCCAGCTGAAACCAGTACAATCAGAGACCGTTTGGAATGGTCTGAGAAGACAAAGAAGAAATACAGAAGCCAGGAGGGTTCTAGAAAATTGAGCGGCGGTGTGTGTGTGTGTGTGTGTGTGTGTGTGTGTGTGTGTGTGTATGTGCACGCTAAAGCAAGTCTGCATGCCTCAGCTATCTGGATGATCCTATATCATAGACACAGTGGGTACCAACTGTTTGTTTTGGTTGTATCTTTTCTTGCTCCTCCTGTGTTTGCAGAACTATCTACTTTTCTAAGAAAATGTTTCCCTATTTTGCCATGCACCTGATGTTCCTTTACCGGTCCTTGGTGTCACCTCTCAGACACACGTGCGAGGAGGTTTGGATTGTAACTTACTGATGTAACGAAGCAGATGACGTGAGGTGTAGCTCTGAGGCCAGGGGTGCAGCGGTGGGAAGTGGGAGTTTCGTGGTGTCTGTACCCCGTCTACCCTGCTGTATACCCAGTGGTGCAGTCTACACTAGTGTGTCTGACGTGGTGTTCCTGCCCTTGGGTGTCTGCAAGCCAATAAATCTTTAATCAATTCCCTTCCTGCTTAACTAGCTAGAGTGGTTTCTGTTGTTTACAACGAAGAACCTTGACAGGACAGTAAATTAGAGCTGGCTCTTTGGAGGGTTACAGCTATAACTTTCCCTTTTCAGTTCTGCCTGGGTCTGTTTAATTCAAGTTTTGGAACATAATGATTGGGGGGCTGAGTGAATGGTGGGCTGAGGGATCTCTCCCGGACAAGATGATAACATTTAGTTTCAGATACTAAATTACACAGATCTGCTGCTCATCTCTAGAGACACCAAACTGTGTTTCATAGTACCATTTGCTGGGGGGGGGGGGGGGGGCGGGGGGGGCAGTGCAGGAAGGAGGGGACAAGTGCATGCTGCTGTCACCAAGAGCACTCTGGGCTTGGGGCTCACACTACTGTAGGTTCATTTCCGGCTGGGCCATACATCCCTTGTGGGTTGGATGGGTATGTGTCATGCTGTAATTGTCCTACTCCTGGACTCCAGGCTAAAAGTGCAGCCACCACCTCTCCATTCGCCTGAGCAGAGGGGTGGGTGCTCTGGTGGGTCTTGCCTGGCTTCATTAAAAGCCCCAGCTTGGGGCCTGGAAAGCTGACTCAGCAGTTAGTAACCAGGTGTTCTGCAGTTCCCAAGGAGTCACAAGGCAGTTCACAATTGCTAGTGACTTCCATTCTAGGGGTTCTGATGCCCGTTCTGGCTTCCCTGGGCTCCTGCATGCACACAGTGCACATAAACTTATGCACGCATGTATAATACACATAAGCAAGTCATGAAGTGACATTATCCCTGTCTTGCACATAATACAATGTCCAGAGCCACCCAACGCCAGCAGTACCATCCTGCCATGTGCCAGAAGACAGCTGGAATGTTCGGTGAGCAGGACGACGTGGTCACAAAATGTAACTTTTCAATCATGCGTGTCTATGTGGACACTGTCTAGGTCATGTTTTGTGTCTATGTTTTAAGCTGCTTACTGACTTCCATGTTGGACAGTACTGAAGAAAGCATGGTTATCTGTTTTCAGGGGCTGAGCTCTGAAATGAAGGAACTGTCTAAATTTAGTAGTCCTCTGCTGTAACAACAGAGCTGGGGCCAGTACTGGAATCTGTTAGACACAGTGGTTCTTGTTGACATGGTTCATGTTCAACTCTGCTCAGGGCAGATGGAAGAAGCGAATTACCAAATAAACCATGAAAGTAAAGGGCTGGGGAGATGGCTCAGCAGCGAGGAATGCTTGCTGCTCTTCTAGAGGACTGGAGTTTGGTTCCCAGCACCCACGTCGGCCAGCTCACAGCTGCCTGTAACTCCAGCTCCAGGGTGATCTGACTCTTTCTTCTGGCCTCCAAGAGTATTAGCACGCATGTGCTCATAGTCACATACAGACACTCACACACATAAACACACACACAGACACACACACACATATACACACACACAACCAGACACAGACACACACACAGACAGACACACAGAGACACACACACACAGACACACAGACAGATACACACACACTGAATCTTTAAAATAAAAAGCCATGAGTGTAAAGAGTGGAAGGCTTCCGATAAGAGGAGTCACACACCATGTCTAAACCACATGCGTAGTGATCATTTTCTCATTTTCACTTGGAGTTAAGGAAAAGTCTTCCAAATGGACTTCTAGAATGTGGCCACAGATCAGTGGCCATACTTGAGGCCTGTGTGCACAACACAACAGTAAGCGATTTAGTTTATTTCTTGTCTACGTTGAGTGTAGAACAAGGGATCACTTACAAATCCTGCTTAGTAAAATGCATGGCCTCTCAGAGCTCAGAGTGATGAGGTTGTAGATGTGGCCTTTTCCGTTAACTGTCTTGGGAGTGGAGTATGAATAACAATAATAATACACGAGATCCTAGGATACCTGCAGCATGAATTTATTCAAATGTCATCCAAATACTCTAATATATGTAGCTTGCCTGTGAGATGGGCTTCTGACTTCCCTGGTCTTCTTTTCTGTGTTAGGAGTCAAACCCAGGGCCCTGTTAGGGACTAGGGATCCTATTTTTATGCTTGAGGTCAGAAGGGTAAATTCTGCTCCCATACATGTGGAATGTATCGGAACAGACATACAAACATACATTGAACAAGTGATACATTTCCTGAACTTCAATTTCTTTTCTTTAAAAAAAATGATTGAAAATTAATATTTTTAATGACATGTGGGTGTGCATGTCTGACTGTGGGCATGTGCATGTGAGTGCTGGTGCCCTCCAAGGCCGGGGGGCAGTGGACCCTCTGGAGTTACAAGCGGTTGTGACTATGAGCTGCCCAAACGTGGGTGCTAGGAATTGAAGGAGGAGCTTGAGTCCCCTGTAAGAGCAGCAAACACTCTTAACTGCCGAGCCATTTCTCCAGCCCCTGCTTTCTTCCTTTGCAAAACTAAAATTGGTAGTACATTGTAGCTGGATTTTGATTGCGGCTGCTAGCTCACAAAAAAAAGACACAGAAACTTATTATTATTAATTGTAAAAGCTCAGTTTTAGCTTAGGCTTGTTTCTAACTAGCTCTTATAACTTAAATTAACTCATTTCTATTAATCTATATACTGTCACTTGGCTCGTGGCTTTTACCTCTCCTCCTACATGTCCTGCTTCCTCTGCATCCACCTTTCTTCCTCTCTGTCCCCAGAAGTCCCACCTAACTTCTTAGTGCCTAGCTACTGGCCATTCAGCTCTTTATTAAACCAGTCATAGCAACACATCTTCACGTGGTGTAAAGGAATATTCTGCAACAGTATATACCTCACAGGGCTCCTGTGAAGATAAAATGAGAGCATGGAGGTAAAACCACCAGAAGGCACCATGGCACAGGGACATACTTCTTAAACAGCCACTTGTTTGCAATGCCAGAAAGTTACAGGTGTGGTGTCTGAGGAGTGAGAAGCCCAGTATTGTAGCTGGGGTTATCTCCTGGTCCTGCCTGGCCCACGGTCAGGACAAATCTCTCTCACCCACCAATCCCGCAGCTGCTCGGACCCAAATAAACACACACATGCTTATATTATTTATAAACTGTATGGCCGTGTGGCTCAGGCTTCTTGCTATCTAGTTCTTAAATCTTAAATTAACCCATTTCTATAAATCTGCACCTTGCCATGTGACTCGTGGCTTACCAGCACTTTACATCCTGCTCTTCATGGCAGTGGCTGGCAGCATTTCCTGACTCAGCCTTCCACTTCCCAGAATTCTCCTCTCTCCTTATCCTGCCTACACTATACTTCCCGACTGGCTACTGGCCAATCAGCGTTTTATTTATCAATCAATCAATCAGAACAACACATTCCCAGCATCCCTAGCACAGTATTTACTGTAAATTTGTTTCCTCAAAACTAACTGTATGTTTTTTCAAAACTTACAACAGTGCTGTTGGATAATTTTGGTATGTATTAGTGTTATAATGCAATTCCAAGCTTTGACAGTATATTTTTTTCCTCAAAAAATGTTTACAAATCTATCAGCTGCAATATAAGCACTCTATTACTCCCTTAGCTCAAGGGAGGCCAGCTGGCGCGCTCACGGGTTAAAGAGTTAATTGATAAATTGTTTTGCTGTCGTCCACATTTTAGCCTTGCTGAGTGAATATTATTATATTCAATACTTTATATGCCTTTTAAAGATAAGCTCGGTTTAACACATCAAACAATGTGTACACATGAATGCTGTGCCTGGTCTTGTGGTGAATACAATTCCTTCAAGCAGCACGTACTTGGAATGAACTGGGAAGAACCCACTGTGCTGGGTAGGAACTGTCCTCTTTCTGCACGCAGGGAAGCCAAGGCTAGTTAGAGGACAGATCACCGGGGGTCCCAGGGGCCTGTATTTTGCCTTGGCCTCTTCCCATCTCTCCCTTTTCTCTTCATTCTGATGCCATGATGGGAACTGCTCTATCCAGCCACACCTTGAAACCAGGAGCCCCAGGGAAATCAACCCTGCAGTAACTTCGGTCAGGTCTTGGGTAGGTGCAGTCAGGTTTGCATCAACAGAAGGAAAAAGGAGAAACGAAGAATGAGAAGCAAGGGCTTAGCAGGAGTTAACACTAGAAGACATGGCTGGGGATGCAGCTCAGGGGCTGGGGCAAGCAATGCCCCAGTTCAGCCAGAAAGATTTCATCATCACAAAAAATATTCCGAAAGTACAAAAGAATGAAAAGACAGAAAACAATGGACACATAGCTACTAATGTGCAGGACAGGCAGATCAAAACACAAGGAGAATCTATTTCACCCCCATCTAATTGGAAAAAAAATACATGTCTGATAAAAGCCTGGACCAATGATCATGTGGAGAAAAGCTTATTGTATCACTCTACTTTATTCAGAGTTGCTCCCAGCTCCTTCTCTTTAATACTTATTGTCTCCGCAACACCACTGTTTTCTCTCTCTCCCCCTCTCTCTCTTTCTCTCTCCCTCTCTCCTTCCCTCCCTCCCTCTCTCCCTCCCCCTTCTCTCTTTCATTCTTGTTTGCAGTTTTATCCCTATGAATGTAGAGGCCTCCTCTGGCTTGCTCACAGCTCTATGAACTGACTGATAGTACTAGCGCATAGTAGGCACTCGGTAGTCCTGGCTGGAGAATGCTTCTCTATATTGCTCCCGGCACTAGCCAATGGGTTGGAAACCACCGGAATCTGTGAAGTGCTATGCTGCATTCCCTTTGAGGTCACTCATTTCCAAGGCAGAGTGACACGCTACAGGTCTTGGCACAAAGCAACCAGCATTTACTTTGCTTCAGACTGCAGGATCAGGCTGGGAGCCACATCCACCCTGCACCTGTCCTTGTGTGGCCTGTGCACTTAGAATTACTTTTACAGGTGGGCATTTGCAGTCATTTTAATGTTAGAGACATCAATCCCGAACACCGATGGGACACAATAAATAATAAAAATTACGGTCTTTTCATTAGTAGGTCTACATTAATAAAAATTGTGTCTAATGACTGTTGTGGCTTGGATTCCTCCCTAGAAATGTAAAATTGTTCTTTTATTGTCTAATAAGCACCCAAGTAATAGCCTTAATTTTGCGTCTTGGCTCATGAAGTGTTTATACCTGACTTTTTAAGAACAGTTTTGCCAACCTCTGCTGTGGCGGTGGCCGCATGCCACGTAAGTATGACTGTTTGGTGTGGGGGTGAAAACAGAACTTCAGGGGGCCCGTCAAGTCTTGGAGATGCTCATCCCAGAGCTGTTTCATCTGCCGAATGAGGGGACTGGCCCTAGACTTCCAGCAAGATGCGAATAATTCATGAGACCACCTCTGTAAAGTCTTGAAGGCCTTTGTCCCGTGGCCGTAGGCATGTAGTGAGCAGTTCAGTGGTTCGCAGCTGCTTTGGCCTCCTAGGGCCTGCTCTTGACTTCATCTAACATAACTGTAGGGTTGTTGGACAGAGTCTGGGGTCACTTTTCCCTTAAAATGCACATGCAAACGGCACGAGCCACGCAGTGGGAGGTTGGTATCCTTACTTCTCTACAATATTCTGATAACGTCTGGCTTCTGTTTTCTGGCCATGTCTCCAATTCCTGTGGCTAGTTCAGTGTCTCTTCTCTGGCCTGCACCGCCCACTTCTTACACCAATGCAGGCCTAGAGAGATCAATCCAGTTCAAACCAAATGCCACTCTAAAGTAAATTCTTCCCAGCTTTCCTGGCTGTGGGGTCTCAGTGGCTGTCCCCTTTCCTCAGTCGCCTACTCCACAGTCCTTGCCTTCTCTTAGACACTCACAGATGCTTTTCCTCCATTGTTGAGCTTTCAGTCTCTCCCATCCCTCTCTACCCTCTTGAGCTTCTAACAAACAAATTTCTGACACGTGCCCTTTTTATTTTTTATTAAGCTTGAGTGATTTATCTCCCTGCTTCCCCTTCCCTTGCTGGTCCGGCCTAGTGATGAGTTAGGCTGCCACAGTGGTAGCAGGCAGAACCGTGCTTTTCCTTTGGTGGTAATGGGGACCGAACCCAGAACTTGGTGTGTGCTAGACCAGGGTTCTATTGTTGAACTAGACTCCCTACTCTAGCATGCAGTGGAGGCCAGAGGAAATCCTCCAGTGCCCAGCCTTGCTTTGCATCTTGTTTGAGACAGAGCCTCTTGTTGTTTACCACTGCATATGCTGGGCTTGCTGGCCCATGGACTCCCAGGATTCTCCTGTGCCCACCTCCCACGTTTCCACAGGAGCACAGGGATTACAGATGTGTGCTGCCATGCCTGGCTTTACAGGGGTTCTGAGGCCTTGAACTCAGGTGCTATGCTTGCATGGCGAATGCCCTGCCCACTGATCAGTCTCCTAGCCCTATAAAACTGCCCACTGATCAGTCTCCTAGCCCTATAAAACATATTATTTTTTTTCCACAAAAACTTGTGCAGGAATGTTTAGAGAAATATTATAATATCCAGAAATAAGAAAGCACTCAAATGTCTCTCAGCTGATGAATGACTAAGTAAAATGTGGTTTAGCCGATCAGTGTTATCAGTGTTGATGTACACTAAAATGCAGATAGACCTTGAAACATTGTGTTAAGTGAAAGAAAGCGGTCACAAAGAGATCACATATCCCACCCAATGACAAATGCAGAGTCAGAAGCTAGGGGTAGGGAGGGATAGAAATGATGGCTTTTGGGAATAGTTTCTTTTTGAGATGATAAAAATATTCCGGAAGTGACGGTGGTAGTTGTTGTACAACTTGTGTATGCTTCAAAATTGCACGTTTTATGGCATGTGACTTGGAAAGATTCCTAGAAGCCCATTAGTAAATAACAGATGTGAAGTTCCGTGCTCTGCTCCGTTCAAATAAAGATAGGTGAACCGTGAGCAGGCCCTGGCACCCCAGCCTGCTGGTACTCACTACTCGGCATGGCCAAATTCAGCAGGGACGTGCAGTCCATGGGTTTGCCCATCTACATGGCTCCCGGCGTGGCCTCTCAGAATTCCCCACAGCTCTTCAGGCCTAGCAACACATTGCAGAGTCTGGCACACCCAGCCTGTGTTTGGAGATGAAGGAGAACCCCCAGGTACCATTGTTACGAGCTTGCTGGCACGGATGTACTCAGTTTTGGCAGAAAGGATGACGCAGAGCACCAGGGTTTGTAAAAGACAAAAAGATATGCCTGCATTTCTGTCGGCCCGTTGCAGCTCTTAGACCAGCGACTTCTTACTCGGCTTACACCGGCTTAGGATCTCTGCTACACTGGCTCTTTTCCCTCATCATCATTCTCACCCAAACGACTTCTTGTGTTTGCAATGGTTTTTTTTTTTTTTTTTTTAGTTTTTCGAGACAGGGTTTCTCTGTGTAGCTTTGGAGCCTTTCCTGGAGCTCACTTGGTAGCCCAGGCTGGCCTCGAACTCACAGAGATCCGCCTGCCTCTGCCTCCCAAATGCTGGGATTAAAGGCGTGCGCCACTAACGCCCGGCTTTGCAATGGTTTTTGTGTTGAGGTCCAGGCAGCCCTTCCTACCTTACAAAGGTTTGCTCTGTTGTTACCCCACTGGAGCTGATGTAACCTTGTGTGTGTGGTGGGCATTGTTCCCCTTCCATCAACAGGGAGCCTGCTTGCATTCTTGGTTCAAGATGAAGTGGGCATGAGACCAGGTCGGCTGAGGTCGGACAGTATCATTTCTACTCTCTGCTGCCAGTTAATACTGTTGGAATCTCGACTGCAGAAAAATATGTTGATTCCTATAGATTTCAGGTTCTGTATTGGAGTGGGGCATCTGAAATATTTTTCAAGTCAACTAACACATTTTAGACTTTGGCTTTAGCTATTTCTGTTAGGTAGAATTTCAAGTATGCCTTACGTTGCTTAAAAACAAATTTGAACTGATTATGTAATTATGATGGGGAATGTTCTTTTGAGTGGTGAATATTCATTTTGCACAAAAATAGTAAAAAAACTAGCTTATTTAACTAATGTGCACTTAGAGGACCCTCAATCAGGAGCAGGCAGCTCCATGAGCTTTGAAACTGAAATGGCTTGAATTTATTTGGGTATCCTGGATACCGAGATCGTTTTGGAAAACCTGACGCCTGCTCTTATTCTTGGACAAGGAATGTTCTTATTTACAAAAACAGAACCAGTGAAGATTGGCATTATTCAACCTACACAGCACCAAGTTCCCTTCTTATGGTGATGCTCGGAGACAAAAACCATGAAAGAATGTCCTGTCTACACGTGTGTATTTTATTTTTGAAATATAGGTAAGACACAGTAGTGAGAGTTAAAATGTCACACGTGTTTGGTGCGGTCATTAACTTCACAGTAAACCAGGAAGTACTGTTTGTTTTTTTTTTTAAATGCTTTAATAACAAAACCATCTAGACATGGAAGGAGTGGGTAAGGGACATTGGAAATTCAATTTTCTGTGTCTTTTATCCAAGGAATTCTTAGGTTATAGCTATTTTGAAACCAAAAAAATTTCAAGTTAAAAATAGAAGTGAAGAAATAGGAACAGATTGCAGTCTGCAACAAAAAGTTAAAAAAAAAAAAAACCAAAAAACCCAGAGTGAAAAGGAACAGTGGAGCGGGGAACTGTCAGGGACACTTGTGTTTAGTCCTCAGGTGTCCTCAGGGTGGGGCCAGTGCACAGGTGTTGAAGACACAGACTGAGTCCACAGCAGTGTGCTTCCCTTTTTTTTTTTTGAGTTCTAAAAATGTGATGAAGACAATTTCATGGATGCTATGGAAAGCATGGCAGAATATTGAAGTCATACACAAACTTACACACATTCACATATACATATATATATACCTACCTACTTCACATACACCTCACATACTCACATGAATGCACACACACTCATATACATTTACATGCACACACACACTCACATGCATACACACTCTCACTCACATACACACACATGCCCATGCACGACCACACTCCACAGTCTCACACGCTCAAATACACATTCATACACACATAATTCTTTTATGTATAACTCACATGCACAACTACACTCACACACTTACACATACTCACACGCAGCTATTCATACATGTTCAACCTTGACTGTCCATGTCTTAACAACACTCACCTCCCTGAGGAGTGACCCTTCACAGAAATCCCTGACCAGGTGAAGCAATTACTTTTGTGGTGCAGGGGTGAAGGGTGCTGTGACCCTCTTGAAGCTGCAAACTCTTATTGTGGGAGTGGTTTAGAATGACTCATGGGGTTTCCAGAGCATAGACGTTTCACCCAGTCAGGGATTTCTGTGAAGGGTCATTCCTCAGGGAGGTGAGAGTCAGGTTTAAGACATGGACAGAGAGGGTTCGAATGGCCGATTCCCTTCACTGAGAGTGGCCCCCGGACAATGGGCACTTCTCTTCACTGTGGGCTGGGCTGAACAGAGTGAAACTCCACTGAGGCAGAGCACAGCTGTGGAGTGGGGGCCACTCCCTAGCAGGCTGGGCCCAGCTAACCACGTCCTGACCCTGTGATAGGCATCCTACAGATGGCCAGGTCTGTTTGCCTTGGCCTCTGGAAGCGACTCCAAGGCGAAGAGCTGTATTTCCTTTTTCTTGTCAGAATAGAAGTCAGTGCCCCACCCCACTCCCACCCCCGCCCCCACCCTCCCCCCTGCCCCCCAACCCCCTGCCTCTGCTATTGATTTTTGTGGCATTTCATTTGTAAACAAGCACTTGCTCTATGCTATAAAACTAGTCAATGCTAAGCGAATTTTTAAAAGTTGAAAATTTCAATTTCTTGTGAAAATAAATAAAGGAAGTCACAGGCCATCTCTTCCATCTTGCGCACGTTTTGAGTTATGCTTCTGTTTCTCCGTCCACACTTTCACATTTGGCTGGCATCTGTCTGTGCGGGGCAATAGCACTGCACCATCTCTGACTGGCATTTGGGCAGTCTCCACGGCTATCCTGTTAACAAGCGGAGTCACAGCCTTGTATCCACAACCGCCTGCTGGCAGTAACTAGGTCAGTTACAGAAAAGGTGGATAAATCACTAAGCACACGGGTGCAAGGTCTAGTAACTGAAAGTGTGCACGTGTGCTCATTTGCCAAAATTGCTTTGCAACCTTCCTTGCAAAAACCCATTGAAACTTCATCTGCCACCGTTTCCAGTTGGTTTCTTCCAATGGAACAATGGCTTGGCACTTGTGAAGCAATTTAAGTGCAGAACGCTTCTTTGTGATTGTGGGAATTAAAATATACTTTCACAGTCTGCGCATCCATCCCTAATGCGGCATTTTAAAGTGGTCACTGTAAGAAGATATCTGTCCGGAGCGGCTGAAGGAAGGAAAAGGTTATCTTGGCTTGTGCCTCGGGGTTTGCAGCCCATCGTAATGGGGAAAGGCACGAGGGAGGTCCATGGCGGTGGGAGCCTCCTGGAGATGCTGCTTACTAGGCACAGGCCAGGAAGCAGAGAGCTGGGGTTAGCACCGGGGGCTATAACCCGCAAAGCATTATCCCAGTAACCCACTCCCTCCAGTTAGGACCCACCTCCTAAAGGTTTTCCACACCTCCCCAAACAGCACCTCAAACTGGAAGCCACATGTTCAAACACAGGAGCCTGTGGGGGACATCTCAGAAACCGTAAGAAGTACCTACCCTTCACCACTTCATTTCTATAAGACCGAATCCATTCTTTTCTGTGCACACGTGGGCTTGCCTAATGATCGATTAAGTTGTCACTTTAGAAACTTGTAAAACTCATGTGAACTGGTCTGGGAAGGAACCAAATGATTGCCAGAGAAAATAAACTAAGCTGTTAGCAGCAGGAGCTCGCAGCAGAGAGGCTACGAATGTCAGTTAACTGACTTTGTGGAGACAGGCTAGAGTGTCTCTGCATTATAAAGCTCCAGCACTCTGGAGGTCAAGGCAGAAGGATTGGAGGCCAGCCTTCAACTACATATGACACAGCTGAGACATAGTCTCAGCCTCCCTGACTCATCCTCCAAAAGCGTTCCTACCACAATATATAATGACTAGTACGTAAATATTTAACCTTTAAAATTTTTGTGGAACTGATTTCTGGCTTTGGTGATACTGGGGGGTCAAGTCCAGGGCCTTCAGCATTCTAGAAAATCACTGTCCCACCGAGCTAGGTCCCCAGAACCACAACTACCTTTTTGTTATTCATGTGTGTGCATGTTTGTGTGTGTGTGGGTGCATATGTGTGTGCACGGATGTGGAGGTCCGAGGTTGGCATCAAGAGCCTTTCTTGGCTGCTCTCCACCTTGTTCATTGAGGCTGGGTCTCTCCCTGAGTTCAGAGCTTGACACTGTGTCTAGTTTAGCTAGTGAGCTTGCTTCTAGGATGCTCCGAACAGAGCAACCGCCACACCCACTTGCCGTTTCTTTGTGTTCTGGGGATTTGAACAGCAATCTTCACGCTTGGCTGCCAAACAGCAAGCATTTCAGTCACTGAGCTGTCTTCTCAGTCCACAACTGCTCATCTTTCATGATATGTTTTAAGTTCTCCAGATTGCTTTCTGAAGTTTCTTCAAGGTTTGGACTAATCTACTTGTCATCCTTGAACTCTTTAAAATTATTATTTATTATTTATTATAATAAATAATATTATTTTTATTATAAAAATTATTTATTTGTTTGTTTATTTATTATTTGTTTATTTATTTTGTATGCATGGGTGCTTTGCATACCTGTATGTCTGGGCACTATACTCCTGCCTGGTGCCTGAGGAGACTAGAAGATGGTGTTGGATCCCCTGGAACTGGAGTTACAGATGATTGTGATCCACCACATGGGTGCTGGGAATTGAACCAGAGTTTTCTGGAAGAGCAGCCAGTGCTCTTTATAACTGCTGAGCCATTTCTTCAGCCACTGATTTTTATTTTGATGTGAACAGAACTGAATCAGGGACTTCCAGAATTCATAACTTATTTCTGTCTGAGTAAAGAACAGTTATATTTAGCTACTTTAAAGTATTCCTACAAAGCCCACTGAGTGAATTTTCCTACTTTCCCTCCAAATTAATAAAAAAGCTGTTCTCGACTCCAAGAGATGTATCGTGTTCTTTCCTCTCTGGCATTTAAACCAATGTAAAAATGTCCCTTGGAACCAGTTCTGTGGGGGATTCACGGGAAGCAAGACATGTGGTGTCTTCATAAGGCTCGTAGTCTGGTTGAGTTGACTCCCCTGCACCAGATCCTACCAAACAGTAAGTACAAAGTGAGAGGCCAGAGGAAGAACTGCAAAGCATCTGCCCTGCGTTGTCTGTTTGACACACGGCAGAGGCTGGGGGATTAGGACTTTCAAGAGTAGTAATGACTCACACTTGACCCAGAAGGATAAGCAGGATTTGAACTGACTTGTGAATAAGAGAGAGGATTCTGGACAGGAGGGGAAAGGTCTGGCTCACTGTGGTACAGGCCAGATGCACTTAGAAAACAGACCAGACAGTAGGATTGGTTTTGTCATCAAAGTTTCCTTATGGGTTTATTCTGAGTGTTCCCTAGCTCCCCTGAGTCTTGACACTGAATTGTCTTTGGTTGTCTTTCTTTTCTTTCTCTATCCAAGAATCTCTATACAGCCAATTGTTTGTTATTTTTAACCCTCTATTCAATCTCTGAAGGTGTGGTGTGGTAGTTTGAATGAAATCCCCCCCCCATCTCATAGGGAGTGGCACTGTTAGGAGGTGTGGCTTTGTTGGAGTAGGTGTGGCCTTGTTTGGAGGAAGTGTGTCACTGTGGGGGCGGGCTTTGAGTTTCCAATGCTCAAGATACCCAGTGTCACAATCCACTTCCTGTTGCATTCTGGTTAAGATGTAGCCAGCACCATGCCTGCCTGCATGCCGCCTTGCTCCCTGTCATGACGATAACAGACTAAAAGTTTACTCTTAACTGTAAGTGAGCCACTACAATTAAATGCTTTCCTTTGTAGGAGTTGCCATGGTCATGGTGTCTCTTCACAGCAATAGAAGCCGTAACTGAGATATGGCATTGGGAAGATACTGTGAAGATGTGGTCATAACATCTTTGACTTGCCTGTTCAGTGCCTGTGTCAGTCAGGACAGGTGAGGTGAGGCTGCAATAACAAACATTCATGTGGATTTCCAAATTGAGAAGATTAAAGTAACAAATTTTTATTTCTCACTCTTGCTGTATACCCAAGTGTGGGTTGGTGGAGGTGGTGAAGAGCAAAGTCTTGCTTGTTGCTGTCATTCAGGGGCTCACGTGACCCTGATATCACCACTCATCAGCACTACCTGGGTACTTTAAGCGAACGGTTTAACCTTCCTTAATTACTGAGCATTCATTATCCATGACATTGTCAGGTCCACTAGTGAGTTTCTTAGTATGCCCCATATCTTATGGATAAACAGTTTTATAGATCTGTTCCCATTGCATCAAGGAATCTATCAGTGCAGGCCAGCCGTTGTGGTTTTACTTGAGAGGCCCTTCTGGAGTTGCTATCAGCACGTTCTATCTACAGGATCAAGAAAACCACGCATGGGGAAGAGAACTGGAGCTGGAATGGGGGCAGCATGGTGTAGAGAACAAGTGAGGTGTTAGCCGTCCAAGTGCCACCCTGCCACCTCCCACGCATGGCTTTGGTTTGCCACGTCACGTCTTTGAACTTCATTTTCTTTGATTCTAATATGAAGGAGTTGGTCTAGGTTATATGTGAGGCTCCTCTCAAGACAATTATTCTCTACAGGCAGAACACAAGTAAGATTTAAAGCCAGAAGTAGACTGTGCTTTCTAGATTATACATGCATAAATATATATGTTTGGTTTTTAGGTTCTTCCTTGTGAAAGAAAGTTGTTTTCTTTTTTAATAATTTTAATTTTTGAGAACCTTGTGCATGAATCACCCTTTCCTCCCTTCTCTAATTCCCCCAGTTTCCTTTCCTCCCAAATTCATGATCTCTTCTTTATTATTATTACTTATATGTATGTGTGTGTGTGTGTGCATGTGTGTGCATGCACACATGTTTATATAACCTACTGAGTCCATTTAGTTTTGCTCATATGTACATGTGTCTAGGGCTGAGCACTTGGGATTGGACATCCTATGTGGGAGCTCCTGGAAGAGACTAGTTCATGCTCTCCCAGCAAGCATTGACCACTTCATCTAGAGGAAGTAATTCTTCCTCTAGATGTGGGACCATGTGAAACTTCCCTGTCCATGTTGGCATGTCAACTAGTATTATCGTTCGGTTTGTCTTGTTTGAACAACCAAACTGTTGAGAGGTCGAGGGTGCAGCTTCCCTGTCATATAGAGAAGACACAATCTTGCAGCAGATGACACTATTAAAAATGTTTACAGAGTCTCCTTGGCTTGGCTCTGATTTGTTTATTTGCTATCCGCCCCATCTACTCTTGTCTGCAGTGGGGAAAGGGCCTGGGGAGGTCATTGCCACTGGTGGCTTCACTTCCAACTTCGGAGAGTTTCCTTCTCTTGCAGCAAAGAACCCCAAATCCAGAGAGCTACCCAGCAGCAAGCTAATAATAGCTGACCCCAGAAAGGTCTGCTTCCTCCGGTGATTCTTCATGGTCAGAAGAGGAGCACTTAGTGAGAAAGACGGCAGGATTTTCTTTCCATTTAGGTTGGAGCTTAGTGCTGTGGGTTCCCGAGGCATCCTGCCAGCCCGTCTGCCTTGCTTCACACTGTTGGCAGTTGCCCGCAGAAAACCTTCCCTGGGCTTTTTCTAACCTGTCAGGCACTATAATTTATAGTGCATCCAGGAAGAAAAATGTCCTACAAATATAGAATCATGCAAAGAATGTCCTGGAACCAGAGTCTTATCTCTAATTGTCAGGTAGGATTTCCCGAGGCTCCCAAATACTCTATCAGTATCTAGGGGCCAGAGAGTGATGATATGAACGCTATGAAATGTGGACAATATGAAATGGAAGTTAGTGTGAATGTGTGCACATTTAACACCGAGAAAAGCACACATGTGTACTTATACAACTTTGTGTATCTGATGACAATTTCAGTAGGATGTGACAGCTTTGTCAGGAAACTCCTAACCATGTAGTGAATGGCATGGGGCTTGTCTGGGGTCCTGGGTACAGTGGTTCTATTCCCCAAACCTGCCTGAGCTGTCATCCTCATGTCCTTCTTGTGGAAGATTGCTCAAGCATCGCTCCAGCTGACTTGTAGTGAAGGCTTTGCTTCCCTTCGGTATATGCTCATGTCCCACTTATCAGCTGTGGCGGTAGTTGTTGGGTGACACTGCCACTCTGTGTTTCAGGTACTCTGTATATGCTTGGATGCATCATTTCTGCCGCATTCCCTACACATGGGGCTATGGGTAAAGCTTGCTCCTTGTACAGAGTCTAGAACGTCAACACTTCCTGGTTTAGATGAGCTTTGAGGACTTACATAGTTGAGAGCCAACAAAGAGACCCTGGAAATCCTTTGTGGACCACTGTGGGACCTCACTGGACCTGTGGGGGAGGTGCAGGGTTGAGAGAAAGCCCCACTTCCTTCTCTGCTCATACCCCTTCCAGTTTCCGTCTCCATGCTCACCCCACATTGCCCTGCCCCTTGCGAGCTCATCTGTCAGCTACTTGGACATCTTGGAAATGGTTTTATAGGGGTGCTATCCTAGGATGCCCGTGCTTTCAGGAAAGGTCGCTGTTTGGGGGATGCTGATGGTTTTTTTTTTTTTCTGACTGAGACAAGTCCATGGACATAGCAGATGGATGTTGATTTAGATGATGTTAAGCTCCTAGAATCCTGGTACCTGACATGTTATGAAGAGTTTATGTATGCATATAGAAGTTTATGTTTATGTCTGTATGTGTGCGAGAGACAGACAGCAAAAACAATCCTGAAGAATATGGTTAATACATTCCTAAATTTTTATTTGTTTTCCTAGGCAAACATTTTTTATATTAACTTACTTCTAAAAGTAATGAAACGCCTCTCTTTTCCTGGTGTATGTGGCCTCCGTGAAATCCCTGATTTGACATTTGTATCCCCATTGTGTGTGCAGATACTGTGTAGCATCTGCATTATGCAAACTAATGGAAACCTCTGGCTCTCTCTGGATCTATTCCAGGTGTCTGGCTTCTCTTTTTATTGCCTGTGATAAAATCCAAAAATACATGGCGCTTTATTCTCTTAGCTCTCCCTTGGGGTGTTCAATCTCACCCAGATTAGAGCCATTTCGACATGCACAGAAAATGTGGGGAATTTAAATATGTCAATTTAAGAACAGAAACCCTACTCTGATTTGCTTGGCTTCTCTTTCCAACTTAGCAGGAGAACTTTGGAAATAAATCGAGAGTGTTTATTCCTCCTTGTCCTTCCCTCCATCCTTCCTAAGTGTTATCAGGGCCCGCTTGAATTATCGTGCATTTTTTCCTGTCAGAGATGATTCCATTTCTAGTTCCTTCGTCCCTTGCCTTCCAGCCCACACTCTGTGCAATGACGCTGGGGTGGCAGATTGATGGGGAGAGAGTTCGAAACGCCTCTCCGGCTGTGGCTTTCAGCATGCCTGCCGCCGCCGCTGCTGCTGCTGCTGCTGCTGCTGCCGCCGGCGACAGTTGGCAGATGGACTTGGTGGAGGTGAGGTGGGCCTGGACCTTGACAGAGAGCATCCCAGGGAAGAGGCCTGGGTTGGTTCTGTCCTTTCTCTTCCAGCCCTGCTGGTTACAACAATAACACAGACTCAGACTTATTCTTGCTGTTGTCTTCAGTGTTAGTAGTTTGATTACAATATGTATGAAAGTAAAATCATTCATTTCGTAATTTTATAGTGATGTAGGGGGTTGAACCTAAATCTCTACACGTGCCAGGCAAGCTCTACCATGGAGCTGTATCTTCAAGCCCCACATGTGGAGTTCTGTGATTATTTCTTCTAGGGGTATGCTGAGCCCCTTGTTGCTTCAGATTTATATATTTTGTCAAAATTGGTAGTCTTTCAACTGTGATTTCTTTGAATGCTATTTTTCTACACTGTCCTTTTTCCTCCCCTCCTGGGGTATCAGGGCCATGAATGTTAGACCTCTTGGTATTGTCATACAGGTCCCCAAACCTCTTTTTAAAAGATATACTTTTAGCCGGGCGTTGGTGGCGCACGCCTTTAATCCCAGCACTCGGGAGGCAGAGGCAGGCAGATCTCTGTGAGTTCAAGGCCAGCCTGGGCTACCAAGTGAGCTCCAGGAAAGGCGCAAAGCTACACAGAGAAACCCTGTCTCAAAAAACCAAAAAAAAAAAAATATATATATATATACTTTTAAGTGTGTGTGTGTGTGTGTGTGTGTGTGTGTGTTGTGAGTGCCAATGCCCTCAAGGCATGGGATTCCCTGGAGCTGGGAGATGCAGGCAGTTGTAAGCTGCCCATTATGGGTGCTGGGAACAGAACTTGGAGCCTCTGCAAAAGTAGTACAAACTCTTAACTGGTGATCCAGTGCCCCCTCCTGAAGCTCTTTTCATCCCCATGCCCCAGTCATTTTCTTCCTCTCAGTCTTACTTTCTATCACTCCATCTGTATCCACTGACTCTTATGTCATATTCACTCTGCTACTGCATCCATCCACTGAGATTTCATGTTAGTGAGTATATTTTTCTGTTTCAAAATGTCCATTTGGCTCTTTTTAGTACCCAGGTCTTGACTGAGTCTTTTTTCCACCTCATTGGTTTCAGAGGTGTAGGATTTTTCTTTGTGCAAAGGATTTTTTATAATAGTTGCTTGTCAGTCTTGGTCAAAACACTTCCTTGTGTTTTGTGGCTTTGTTGGAGTCCATTGATTGTCTTTTCTCATCCCAACTGGGGGTTTTCCGATTCTTCACGTGCTTTGTAGTCAGGGATTGCATCTTGGACATTTTGAGTATAATTTAGGAGCCTCTGGGTTGTAAGTACTATGGATAATAGTGATATTGTTTTAATATGGGACTCCTCTCACTGGGCTCAGGCATGAAGTTCTAGCCAGCTTTCTATGGTGTTATGGTTTAACTATGGAATGCATCCCCTAAGCTCATATTTGAAGATCCTAAGCTGGTGGCGGTTTGATCAAGGAAGACCCCCTGAGAGGTTTCCAGATGATCCAACATCCAGAACAGCTTCAAGGCAACTGGCTCAGAGAATACAGAGTCACAGACTACCAGTCAGGACTTGACCATAATTCTTAATTTTCTCAGGATCCCCATAAGACTGCCAGTGCCCCCTACCAGCAGGAAGTAGACTAGAACACTATGCCCACATCCCAAAAAATGGATTATAAATGTTTGTCTTTGTTTAGGTTGTTGGTTATAATTGTTATTAGTCATAGTCAATCTCTTTCTAAAAGAAGAAAGGGAGATATGATATAAAAATATATGATATAGATATGATAGGATGAAAGGGTAGATTATTGAATCTACTTTTAAAAAGCAACTTGTTTTAAATTTCTATAGATTTTAGTTTATTGATACAAATTTGAAGTTAATTTTGTTATACTGTATATATATTTCTACTCTTGTTTAAGGTATTATGTTTATGCAACCCATTTAAAATTGTAATGTATAATTAAGAAATACAGATTAACAGTTAATCATCTATGTTAATCAAACTTATAGTCATGTTAGTTAAGTTTTCTAGGTATACATGTATTTCAGTTAGGTAGGTAATCTTCAAACACTTCAAAGACCTACAGAATATGACATTTAAAATGTTTTAAAAACTTAGACTTTCCTGGACAATGAGACACTTCTGCTCCTGGTAGCACCGATTTAATTCAAGGAAGATGATGGGCATCGAAGACACTCCATATGGAGTTTATCTTCTTCTTGGCAAAAATAGCCATTTGGACAAGAAACTGTTCTTGTCTAGACTGCTTGACAAAATGTTGTATCGACTAGACATGCAGGACCCATAGGAAGGTGATCACTGAATTTTGCAAGACGAGATGGTCCTTCAGGTTCCTGCTTCGCAGAGGAGACTGCCAGACATTCTACAGGGCACGTGAAGAAGCAATTAAAAAAACTCAAGGCCTATAAGGCTGAAGATGGATGCCCCAACATTGCAGATGAATTTTGGGTGACTGTCCAGGCAACCAGCTGTCTCTGTCATTGTAGATTTTGGAAGTTGCTTACAATGTACTTCCTATTTACTTAGGCAATATTATATCCTTCTGAGATCTTTGATGTAGTTGAAGACTAGATCATTATAATTTTGCTTAGTTACAATAAAAGATAAATTAGATATGAAACTTTAGACTCACAAATACAGGATAGATAGAATATTTTTTTAAATTTTGCCAAATACAAAGAGATGATATTGTAACTGTAATTCTTGCTTGATAACTGTTCTATTATATGTAATTTTACTATGTTACAGTTAAAACCTTCCTTTTTGATTAGACAGAAAAGGGGAAGTCATCCTGTATGCTGTGAATATGCGTTGTTCTGATTGGTTGATAAATTTTACTATGTTACAGTTAAAACCTTCCTTTTTGATTAGACAGAAAAGGGGATGTCGTCCTGTATGCTGTGAATATGCGTTGTTCTGATTGGTTGATAAATAAAATGCTGATTGGCCAGTAGCGAGGCAGGAAGTATAGGTGGGGCAAGCAGAGAGGAGAATTCTGGGAAGAGGAAGGCTGGGTCGGGAGTTGTCAGTCAGACACAGAGGAAGCAAGATGACAAGGCAGAACTGAGAAGAGGTACCAAGCCACATGGCTAAACATAAATAAGAAGTATGGGTTAATTTAAGTGTAAGAGCTAGACAGTAATAAGCCTGAGTGAATGGCCAAGCAGTTATAAATAATATAAGCTTCTGAGTGATTATTTTATAAGCAGGTCACTGGACTGCGAGCTCCTGGCGGGACCGGAGAAACCTTCCGGCTACAGGTGGCTTGTTTTTGAGGTGGGGCCTGGTTGGAGGAAGTAGGTCACTGGGTGCAAGTCTTTGAAGGCTATCTTGACCTGGCCCCTTCCTATTGCTCTGCTTCTTGGCCACCATGAGGTGAGCACTCTGGCCTCTCCACCATCGTATTCTGCCTAACCACACCACAGACCCAGAAACACAAAGTCAACTGACCATAGACTGAAAGCCTGAGACCCATGAGCTAAGGCAAGTCTTCATTCTCCTAAACTGTTTCTCTCTTGGGCAGTTGGTGCCGGGATGAGAAACTGTGTGTCATGTTTGGAACGTGTTTGTAGTGTGTTTTGGGTCTGCTCCTAGGCATGTGCCTCAGTAGCTATTCTGGAACCCAGGCAGGAGGTCTGTCTGGACTGAAAGGCAAGCAGAGTCAGATCTGAGTGTGTGTAGTTTGGGAGTGGGCTGGACTTCATAAACGACTGTGGCATTTCCTCAGCTGCTGTTTCTTCCCAGTGACTCTACTGTTATCTGCTTTTCCATGGCTTCTAACTCTCTGGACAGAGGTTTGGGTATTAAGACGCCACATTCTGCCCATGCTTTGGTGCACATTTCCTATAGCTGGAGCTCAGACCAAAGTCAACAAGGTGAGGAGAGAGACACACCACCCTCATGGAGCTACAGCCTCAGATCAGACCACAAGTTGCCTTTTCCTCGGAATGTTAGATGTCCTTCGGGATCCACTTCCGCTTTCACCAGTTTAGTGGGATTGCCTTGGAGTTGGGATACAAGAACGGAGAACAGGGAAAGCTGGGGATGGGTGGTCTTCCTGCTCTCTCTGGGGAATAGCAGTTGCCTTCCTTCACTGAGACTGAATGGGAGGTCTGCACTGGGCTGTCTGTCTGTGCTAGCAGCCCTGAGTGGGGACAGGGCCATGGCAAAGAATGAAAGAGGTTACATTCGACTCCATGGTACTATTCTAGGCTCCCTCCTCCCCCATCTGCCTGCAAGTATTTTCCTTGTCTGATTTTTAAAGGCCAACTCTCTGCTTCTCTGCTTTCCATCCAGATGTCATTGCTGTGTTCATGGGCCATAAGGATGTGCTCAGCCATCTGACCCAGACCTGAGACTCAACCCTCATTGAAAAGTTTAAACCTAGACTTATTAATTTGGCCTGATCTGACTTATCACATCAGTGGTGTTACTCACTACTGGAGGATTTAAACTTTTCACTCATTTCAACAAAATTTTTAATAAGGTGTCAGAATTTGAGGAATCACTACAAAACATGTGACCGATCCTTGCTCTTTCTGAGTCAGGGCTGAGTCTGAGAACCAGGACAGTAGTAGAGGCCTGGAAACTGGCATCTAAGGGCAACATAGGATGTAGGGGGCTGACGCCCTCAAACCCTCAGGTGAGGCTGGATTTATAGTCTGCCCAGATACCACTGTGTGCCTCCCCTCCCCCAACAACTCCCACCTCCCTCTTCTCTCTCCAAAGAGGAATGAACAGCTTCCTTCACTCACTGTTCTCTGTCCACCAACAGATGCTCTCAATTACCACAAAATTGCTAAATAAATCTATTTTACTTGTTTTGGTTTGTTTCTCCCAGAAAGCCTTGGCTTCCCTGATCAACACATCAACACACACTCAGCTCCGCGTCTTGTTTAGTTTGAATCAAGGATGCACAACTGTGTCCCTTTCCTGGGGCACAGCCAAGGTTCAGAGGACCCGTGGTTAGCCACTTCTCCTGGTGGAAAATGGCTAGCTCTGTAACCTTCAGGGGCTTGGGAATGTGCTTTGGGGAGTACACTGATAAAAATGGCTCCGAATATTCTATCATGGCCAAAAAACCTGATCGTTTAGATAACCCATTACACGGGACTTTCCAAAGGGACTGTGCCACTGACACATGAAAGAATGGGCCTATAGAAAAGATGCTCTTTTTGTTTGCTTTGTCTTAAAATTTTCTTTCCCCTATCTGTCCCAGGGGAAAAAAAGGCTTGTAGATACCTTGTTTATGCGGCCATGCCTGCTGGCATTTGCTTATGAATCCTATCACTTGGGCAGCTGAGGCAGGAGGATGTCAAGTTCGAGGTCACTATGAGCTAGTGAGTTTTAGGAGCAGCCTGGGCAAGAGAGTGAAGCCACACTGGAAAGCTGACGGTGCAGCCATATCTTAAAGCTCACAGTGCTGCTGTTTTTAGTTTGACAGTTTCCTCCTGGGCTGCGTGAGATTGTTTTTTGACGATGAGGAAACCGCTTGTGAAGAAGGAAACTGTTATTCTAAATTTCCAGACAAGGAAAGCTTTTGCAAGGCAGTGTTGATGGCTTTTTTTCTAGGTCACGGGCGGGCCTGCCGGAAAAAAAAAATTATTTTTGATTAACACCCGTTTAGCTCCAGGCTTCTGCCTTGAATTAATGAGTCTAGGCTGGCAGGCAAAGAGGAATTTTAAAACATTGCTTTAATTTTTTTTCATTATCTTTTAGGAATAAAATCTTAGAATCCGGCTTCCTGACTTTGAGAGACCCAGTTCCTTTTTCTTTTTTAAAGAAACAAAATGTAATGCGGAGACAATAAATGGTAAAAATATCCCCAAACCTCATGTCTGTGCCTGATGCCCATGATGAGTCAGCCCCCTTCCATGGGATGGGCTTTTACCCTTTGGAAAGCAGAACCTCAAATGTCTGCAAAATAGCACGAGGGGATGGGAGCTGGCTTTGCGGAGGAGCGCCTGCTGTCCTCGGCCTTAATGTTTGGAATTCTATGTTTGTTTTTTTTTTTGTTTTTTTTTAAAAAAAAAAAAACAAAA
>CABHPH010139871.1:28032-44275 GCA_902168325.1 Peromyscus nudipes
GCTGGCTTTGCGGAGGAGCGCCTGCTGTCCTCGGCCTTAATGTTTGGAATTCTATGTTTTTTTTTTTTTTTTTTTTTTTAAAAAAAAAGCCTTCTGCTTCCCTTAAAAGATACAGACCCCAGAGTAAGTGCTAGGCGAGCTCTTATACAACAAGAATGGGTCCTTTTCCTGAAGAAAAGCCCTTCTGAGAGAGGAGGCTCCTGTGATGGGATGGGAGGCGACACCCTCCACCCCGCCCCCACCCCCTGCTCCCTGTGAATGCCTGGGGTCTTACAAAGCAACAGCACGGATTTCAAAGGCCTAGAGGGGTTTCCCTCCCTTGGTGTGTGTGTGGGGCGGGGCCTCCTCTGTGTGACAACTCATTGTGAAGCTGCACTTGACATTTCCACACAGGCCTATGGGGAACAAACAGACAAACCAATACAAAGCGATTCTGCTTGCGGCCACCTGCTGCTAAGCGACTGCTTTACCTGCCTCAGGAGTCATCTGATGGACAGGGGGGCCTGGGGATCCACAGCCCCACCGCAGCCGGCCGCCTGGGAGTGATGGAGGTGGTGTTGTTGTGGTCACTTGATACTTGAAGCCCATGGATAATAGGCATACAGGGCACCCTGGCATTTAGGAAATTGTGTGGAGCAAAACCATCTTCATAATTTTTTTTTAAAGAAAATTATGGGTTTTACTCTTTTCTGTTAAACTTGCCTGGGTATTTGAAAGTGCTCATAGAATTCTGTTTGTGGGAATTTGGGAAGGACATCATGTTGACGTGTGCAGTGGAGAATTAAGACAAATGATAATTGAAAGAGATGATAAAAGCTAGTGGTTTCCATGGGGGAAATAATCATGACCTGCTGTCAAATTGATTCCAATAAGAACATTGCTTTATGTGAAATGTTTTTTAAACAGCTAAACCAAAGCAGTAAGCCAGAGCACTTCTGAGGGCATTTATCGCTGTCTGTGAGTTTCTATTAGGCCTCTATCTGAGATTCCTCAACTTACATTAACCACTAGCACAGCTGTGTTTAGTTTTTTTGTGGTCAACACTTAGCTGGAAATGAGAAATATCGGGTTGCAGAAAGATAATCCTACATTTAACCAGGGGGATTCACAATTATGGATGTGTGAAGTCACTTCGGTGTGCTGGCCTGGGATTTGACGCTGCTGCTGGGTTTGAACGTGTTTCTTTAATAGTTCTGGAAAGACATTGCTATGTTTGGGGGCTTTTAGCCAGGGAAAGCCTTCACCATGGTCCATATCTGCGTTTTTGTGCATTGGTTGTGGAACCATTCTCAAAGACCCCGTCTCCTTGTGCCCCTATTGTGCCCACCATAGAGAATTCCATCAGGAACCCTAAAAAGATTCCTTACAGTTGTTTTGTGACACAGCTGTGCCCTATATTAAATTGAAACAAAGAGCCTGGCTTGAGGCACAAATGCTCACGGAATGAATGAGTGAATGAATGAATGACTCTGGTCAAAGCTTGATTCCATGTCACCTCCACTCTACTCCACCAGTTTGGACCCCTTAGTGACAGCAGTGGGGCTCACTGCAGGGGCCGGTCTCAGTTTCCCTCCCTGTGGATTTGGCTAATAGGAGGCAGGAGATGGGTGGATGGGGCAGATAAGGTGGTATCTGAAATAGGATCGGCTTTGTTTCCTCCTTACAGACCTCTCCATACCATTTCCCCAGGGGCTTCTCTGATGTCACCAGTGCAGGCTGTGTCTCAGCAGCCGCTCCCAAATAACCATTCAGAGACTTATTGTTAATTATAAATGCTCAGCCCATAGTTTAGGCTTGTCTCCAGCCAGCTCTTACAACTTAAATTAACCTATTTCTATTAATCTGTGTGCTGCCCTGGGGCTTGTTTACCTCATCTATGAACTTCCCATGTGGCTTCTTCTTAATCTGGCTTGAGATTCCTCAGATTCCACCCTTTGTCTTCTTCCCAGCATTCTCTCTGCCCTGAAAATGCTGCCTGGCTATCGACCAATCAGCTTTTTAGTAACAACGAGAGCAATACATAGTTACAGTGTACAAGACTGTCCCACAGCACACAGTCATAGGTATCACATCTTTCCTCCTATGCATCCTTAAATCCTGCCCACACCATTGGAAACAGTCTCCTTTTGAAATTCTCTTCGGTTGTCAATGTGAAGGTTCCCACTGAATCCCTGACTGATATTTACCCAAGTCACCTAGTTGACAAAGTTGGTGGATGTTTGTCTTTCTTGCATTATTGCAAGTGAATGCTCTAGAAGAGACCCATGAAAGTGCTCTGTCCCCTCGATTCAGAAAAGAATGTGACCAGGCTGATTTATCCTTGCCTGATCCATGATGGTTCTTGATAAATGTTGATTGACTGAATGGTTAACAGCATCTAATAAGAGAAGAAGAAAATCAACGAAGGGCGAGGGCAGCTTAGCCAGTATTCCTTGCCGCTCTCTGCTCTACCTTCACAGGACAATGACAGCGGTCAGACAGGGCTGTCCTCAGCAAAGGTGTCTGGCAGTGCAGACTGGCTACGTTCTCTGCGTAAGACAGAGCTTTGCTCCGCAGCTGCCCTAGCCTCTTTCCTGGTGCTCTGGTATGATAGCCTGCCTAGAGCAGTTTACGGGTTTGTTTTGGCTCACAGTTTGAGATTACCATCCATCATGGCGGAAAAGCCACAGCAGCAGGAGATGGAAGCAGCGGTCACACAGCGTTCATAGTCAAGAAGCAGATGGTGATGAGTGCTGTGCTCAGCTCACCTTTTTCTTCTTACGCACTCTGCCATCCTCGCCTTGGGAGTAGTGCTGCCCCCAGTGGGCAGGTCCTTCCATCTCCATCAATCTAATCAAGATAACCACCCACAGGCATGCCCGGAAGCCCATTGACTATGGTTCTAGAGCTCATCAAGTTGACAACTGAAATTAGCCATCGCAGTAGTCTGGGATGGCTTCGAACTTGCTATCCTCCTGCCTCAGCATGGACCATGCCCTGTTGACTGGATACATAATTGGTGACGACTTTTGTTCAAAAATCACGAAGAATTTCAGGACAAAGTCAGCAGGATGATAAGCTAAGCAAGACTCTACTAAGCCTTCGGAGGCCCAAGTACCTTGAATGGATCCCCGAGAAAGAGGCAGCCTGCAGGAGATCAGAGCAGCTAGTTCAATCTTGAGCAATTTCATGATCCTAGGTTTCAGGACCGTACGGTCTGATGGGGAGCTGCTGAGCCTGTGGGCTATGGAATGATAGGCATTTAATACTGCCCAAAATCTCACTTCCCAAGTGTTTGCATGTATCTCAGATCCTGACTACCTTGCAGGAGCTCCTGTGTTATGACCCCTGAAGTCTCCCTGAAGTTAGTCATTTATCATGCTAGCCTGTGGAGGGTCCCCTGCCCTCCATTGATCTCTTGTCCTGTAGGCTGGCAGGGGGAGGGGGGAGCAGCTTGTCTCCATTTGGAATCACTGAGTCTTTGAGAGGTCTCCAAATGGTGGCACTCTAGGAGAGGAGCTATGAGCTCCAGCAAAGACTTCCTGACCAGAGCTTCCTTTTTTGCACAGGCGTTCCCATTTGTGCCTCTCCCAGACCACTGCTTTCCCTGCTAGCCTTTCTGCTGCCCACCCTTGCTGTAAATGAGGCTCAGGTCCACCACCAACCATCTAGTACTGGAAGTACCTCAGACTGTCTGCTGACAGGTGTGGGCTGCCTCCCAGTACTACAAAGCCACGCTCTACCGCTCAGCGTCCTTGTCCCCCCCCCACAAGCTCAGGAGTAGGTGTTATTGTCCGTCTCCCCCAGGGCTAAGGAAGATGACCAAATGCCTGTGTGTTTCTTCCCCATGAAGTTAGCACTTCAGCTTTATGGTGCTGTGAATCCTGGAACTGCCCTTTAGGGAGCAGATTCTTAAAGCTCTAACCTTAGACAACAGTAAGCGCTAAAGACCTTTTCCCTTGGAATGTGAAATGGTATCATGTGTATTCAGCCACAGTCAGGGCACTATCAGATGGAGTCAGGTGGAGTTTGTCTATGACCAGACAGTCCCTAGGGGTCATTGTCACCAGCTTCTTAACTTGGGTACTGGATTTTCTTACAGTGCCTTCCTGTGGCTTAGGTGGCCTTAAATGGCAGCAGCTCTGGGCACACATGCTGGTAGCCTTGGCCCAATCTGATATTCCTCCTGCCCTGCCCAGATCCTCAATCTTTACACACTGACTGTGTTCTCTGTCCCTCACAGGGTCCCCGGTGGCATATAGAGCTCCAGCCTTGGGCAGGCCCTGCTCAGTCCCTGGATGAAGAAGCCTCGAGGTTCCTGAGCTACATCAGCACCACTCAGGTTGTGTTTCAAGCTGAAATGGGTTGGGAAATAATGTCCAAGGTGCTGACCAACCACTGCAAGAAGAGTTGCCCTCAGGGGCCAGGAAGTTATGAGGAACTCTGTGGGAACTCACAGAGGTTTCCTAGTGAGATCTGAGCTTGCTTTACTGAGCAGGGCTGCATAAGGTGATGGATTGACCACGGGCGTGGTTACCAGGTGTTTGGAAGGGTCTGCACTTGGATGTGTGTCGTACTTTGATCTGGCAAGGGGGAGGTCTTTTGCTCCTCCCCTTGGCATTCCTATAAACAGCCCTTTAGAAGAGACAGAAGGGGCCGGTAGATAAAGATCTAGGCCCTCCCAAGGCTATACTATGTTTCTGTCTCTCTCCCCTCTATATTTCTATCTAAATCTCTTATCCCTTACTCCTCAAGAGTTCCCTGGGGGAAAAGGTGGGGGCGGGTCCCCCACAAAGCTCCTGATAGGAACAGGACAGGGACCCGGGTTCTGAAGTCCTGCTACTCCGTTTCCCCTGCTCCGTGGAGGCAGAGAGGATGGCTCCCATTTGCTTATCATTTCTTCCTTCCCAGATTCTCATCAGCCTGGAATGTTCTAATGATTCATCCCCAAGTATTTTAAAGAGTCACTTTAGAAAATTGCTTTGGAAAGCCAGTTGAAGAGACAGATTTGTCCCTGTGAGTAGGCAGTCAAGTGTGTCACAAAACAAAGCCATCATCTGGAGGTACAGCTCCTTTCCTATTTGGGAGCAATCGCCCATGTGCTTCCCAGCCACGGGCACTTGGCAGCCAGGCCATGATAGGCCAGGAAGCCAGAGCCTCTGAGGAGCACTGCGAGAAGTTAATGACCCCAGTGCTCACTTCCCTCTCTGTGGAGCGCCCTAAGTCATTACTGAGCATGGCCTTTATTAGTGGCTTAACATACAGTGGCAGCTCCTGCCCAGTTCCAGAGGTGAGGCAGAGTCAGGCCCTGAGAAGGCAAGAGAACGTTCATTATAGAGACTCTAGGCTCTTGATACATTAGTCAGAAGGTACATTGTCATGTTGCCTGATCCTAGGGAAAAGCAAGTGTAAGAGGAGATTGCAGCCTGAGGGATGCTTAGCCCTGGACTGACAGGTGACAGAAGATAGGACATTTTGAGCCTGGGGACTGAGCATAGACTAACAACAGGATGCTCCCTGGGCAGAAGTGGCCTGGAGAGAGCAGGCCTTGGATGCCAATATCCTTAAGTCCACTGGTCCTTGGCACTGTACTGAGCCTCACTGGCAGCAAAGCCCATTATAAAGAATGAGAAAGAATATAGTCTCATTTCCCTTCCCTTACTTTGAGAGAAGCTTTTGCTATGTAGCCCAGGCTAGCCTCAAACTCCTCCTGAGTGCTGAGATCACAGGTGTATGCCATGTGTCTGGCTCCTTTTCAGAGCTGTAGGGAGACTAGTTCAACTTCACTATCTTATTTCTGACATGATGCATTCAGACAGTCACAGGAATTTTAATACTTGTCACCCAAATATGGAAATAAAAGCCTGTAGAGTTAATTGTGGTTGATAGAATGATAAACCAGTCCCTGTGATTTACAGAAAATTATCTTATTTGGCTGCTTCAAATTAATTGGGTGGATTTACGCAGGCTTAATTAAAATACAGAAATTTTAATTTTATCATTTGGCTTTACATGGAGGATAGGAGATCAGATCTCTTAATTGTAACTTAAAAAACGCTCTTAACGGCCTGGAGAAAAATTAGAGGTGTTTAATATATAACCTGAATTTGAAAATGATGAGCTCCATCCTCCAAAATTAATTTATTGAGTGCGAGCCTCCAAATTCCATCTTACATGTATTTAGGTTAATGTCCTTTAACTTATATAAGGGGTCTTCACTTACAAGATGCATTTCAGACTTCTCTTGTGTTTTCCTCATGAGCCATGATTTGAGAGGGGGGGTGGGAATCGTCTAGAAAAGAAAAAGAAAGCAAGTTCTGATGTGATGTGGGCTAACCTTGGAACCTGGACAGTTGATTTTGCTTCTATGATTGTCACTGTTCTGATCCTGAAAGGCTAGACCAAATGCCTCTAAGATCTGCCCTGTGGCTGGGTGCTGTACAGAAAGTAGGCTAGGGCTGTTATTAACCAAGTGTTTCTGAGCGCCTATATGGTCAGGGAATTTGGAAGGCGTTGGGCTTGCAATCTTGGCCTCAAGGAACCCAGAAATGAGTGGCTATATAATCATTAGACAGTTTGAGATGCGCCATAATTGAGACCTGGTGTTTGAAGCTGTAGGAGAAGACTCTTCCCACCACAGTGTGATGTGGGCTCTTTATCTGGATCCAGGATCCTAGTTAACATGAGCGTCAAGAGCAAAGTGACAGTGTTTCTGCTAAACTTCCTGGGAGTCTTCATAAGACAGTGACGTCCTGAGAAATGGCCAGAGCAGGATGCTTTCACACTTTTTAGATGAAGAAATATGAACCTGTGAAGGAACAGCAGGACAAACGGACCTCTAGACTCAGGCAGCAAATTCTAGCACAAATTCAGAAGATCTGTGGTGGGGACCTCGGCAGCAGGGGTGGGGTGGGATGGGGTGGGATGGGGTGGGTGCAGTGAACCTGAGAGCTAGTGGATGATGGAGGTGACTTTGAACTTTGTTTATTCAGTCTTATTGCAATTCCAGTGGCCCAGAGGGATCAAGGCTATTTCCCAGCCTCTGTATGGGAAGGCCACCCTACCCAAAAGAACCTGTATCGTTTGTTACACATAGGAAGAGTCAGGCCAACGGCTCTCTCTGAAGTCACAGTCCCTGAGTGACTGCAGCTTGAGGTAATGATTGTACCCGTTTGGAATATTTTGAAATGATATGTCCTGAGTTCCTTCCAGACTCAGTGGAAGGTTTTTTGCCCTTCAGAAAATGTGACAGATTGCAGACCTCACAATGGTTTTGTAATCAGGAGACATTTACTCCAGGTGGGAGCCGGCATGGATAACACGGGTTCTTCATCAGGTTCTTTGACTAACCGTTGCTCCCGCCCCTCCTCTGTGCCACGAGGAGCTTTGGGGATGCTTTTAAATCATCTCAACAATGGAAGCCTGCAAAACTTGCAGAATATTAAAGTCACCGTTTACCTAAAATTTTCGGTTAGTGGCAGTGAGTCACTAAGTGAATTCCACCCCCAGCCTCTTAGACTGCTTTAAAAAAAAATCCCTCAAATTTATGTTCAGACTCATACAGCAAGGCACAGCGTTTGACAAGTTCATGGTTGAGTTTTTCATGTGTCAGGACAAAAGGCGTTTGTTGATCACCCGCCTAGGGGCTGGCAGGATCTGGTCTCTGGGATCTCAAATCTTAATAAAATGCCTCAGCTTAATGTAAGTAGGATGTGAAAGGGATCTAACGGAGGGCGAGCACATGGAAGGGCATTAGATTGTCATGGGTGTAATGATGACCTTGGTGGCATGATAGGGCCCTGAATTTCTTTTTTTGAACACCAGAGGATATGCTGTTTGATCAGAGTATGCAGAACGTCAGGTCCAGTTTAACTAGCAATATTGTTTTTCTTAATATGGGAGGCCCTGAGGACAACACAGAGTTCTGCAGTCAATAATTGAGTGAGCTGCTAACAGGAAATGGTTAACTCAGAGACACTTGCCTGTGCTAATGGAAGGCTTCAGAGCCAGCTTTTTATGGCAACCCCCTACCATATGCCTCCAGGAAGCAAGCCTCTCAGTAAGGAGTTCATCTAAGCAGCAGTGGCTGTTCTAAATAAAAAAAAATGTTTTCAAGTCTCTTTTTCTATCTTTTACTGCCCATCTATAATCTGTTATTTATCCAACTATCTACACATCTACTTGTGAAAATACCTAAGAAGTCAGGCTCTGAAGACCTGGAGAGACAAATTAGAACTTTGCAACATTATATCAATAGTATGTGTTGTATTTGCTCTCTCTCTCTCTCTCTCTCTCTCTCTCTCTCTCTCTCCCTCCCTCCCTCCCTCCCTCTCCCTCTCCCTCTCTCCCTCTCCCTCTCCCTCCCTTTCTCTCTGTCTCTGTCTCTTTCTCCCTCCCTTTCTCTCTCTGTCTCTGTCTCTGTCTCTCTCTTTCTCTCTCTGTGTCTCTGTCTGTCTGTCTGTCTGTCTCTCTCTCTCTCTCTCTCTCTCTCTCACACACACACACACACACACACACACTCACAGGGTAGGGATAGAGCGATAACAAAATACTCAGTTCTGCCTTTGAGCTTTTCAAAATAATGTAACCATATAAATATACATTTAATTTTTCAGGGATTCTTGCCCAAACCCCTCAAATTCTAAGGACTTTTTTTTTTTGCCACATTCTACTCATGGGTTGGTAGAATTGCTGTTCAAGCTTTTGGGATGCAAAACGAAATGGAAATGAGTTAGATCCCTTTATGCTAAATAAATAAAAAATATTTCACAAAACATTCCCCCCCCCGAGTCTATTTGCCTTTGTCCAGACCTAATTTACTTTATATGGCTAAAATTATAAGGGGAATTAGGCAGTCAGAGAGTGTAATTACTTCAGCTGGAGCTTAAGTTGAAGTTGCTGTCCTCACTGATTTTGCTTGCAAGAGAGTTTATTGAAACCTTGGCTATAAATCTTAACCAGAAAGCTTGAAAAAAATCAATATTTAATTAATTTTTAAGAGCAGAATTTTATGGATGACTTCTAGTTATTTTCCAAAAAAAAGAATGTCTGTAAGTAAGACGGTTAATAGATGGTTAAAATTGGATAATTCCTGCACTGTATTTTTTAGCTGAGAGAGGAAGAGGGGTGGGAAAGAGTGTCTCTCTGATAGGAAAATATCTGTGCAAGATGAAATCTTAGAATAAGAAAGAAACTGTAATTAGGTCAAGTGCAATCGCAATAGAGAAGACCCTAGACCATGGCTATGGCTCCGGAGGAGCAACTGGACAGTAAGCCTGACTTGTGGTCCTGAGTTCCTTCCTTTGAGAGGCCTCTGGCTAATTGTTGGTGCCAACTTCTCTGTTCTTGTTAGGGGTCAAAGCTGATGCTGTTTTCGGTTGAAAGCTCTGGCCCAGGTCCAGTCTCTTTCCTTCACTTTCTAAGGTACAGGTGAGAAGACCATGTTGGGTCATTTTTTCTGGGACTTTATAAAAGTCCAGACCCTCTAGTAAGTGCAAAGGAGCACCTGCCTAAGGGCCCCTGGGGCGCTCATTAGACTGCGTGTTCCCTGGGGTCATGATACCTGTGTATCTGGAACCCAGAACCTGCCTTTTTCCTTGGAACCAGTCTCTAGGTGATTCTGATGCAGGGGAGCCACACCTTAAGCAGCACTGTGGAAGAGGCCAGAGTGGAGTTTTGATACCACCAGAGGGGCAATAGGAACACATCCCATGTGTCATCATGGAAGGTCTTAGGGAGAAGTGTTCACAAGTGTCCGGTCTTCAGAGCTAGACACTGCCCTGGAGCAGAAGGCTCAGGTGAAGGCAGTCCGGGACCCACAGAAGTGCCTTGGTCTAACCAGCCTCCCGGGGAGGTACAGAGCAGAGGGCTGAGTGCCTAGGGTTCAAGACATAGATTGGCAACGTCCCTGCCCTTGGGTGGGTGAGGAAGAGCAGGTGGGCAAACAGAGGCAGAATTTCCATTTCTCTCTGGCCAAACAGTAGATGATGAATTTTACAAGCTAGTGTACTGATGTACTGTGTTAACACATGTGTTCTGTAATTATTACTTGAGCGAGGATTCAATTCCATTTCCAGTGACTAATTTCCCCTTCGAACACAGGTTAGACACAGAGAGGTGGGTGGAAAGACCCTGGGTCAAAAGGAAAGAAAAGTGAATGCTTTCTCGTGTTTTTCTTGTTGCTTTTTTGAGACCAGATCTCATGCAGCTTAGGCTGGCCTCAAATTCCCGCATAGCTGAGGAAGCCTTGAACTCTTAATGTTCCTTCTCAGTGCTGGAATTACAAGCATGTGCCACCACACCTGGCTGTTTTTACTCTTGTGTATTTATTTTGAGATTTTACTTATTTTTATTTTATGTGTTCCAATGTTTGCTTGAATATATGTTTGTGTACTGTGTGTGTACAGTACCCACAAAGATCAGAAGAGAGCATTGGATCCTCTGGGACTGGAGTTACAGTTATGAGCTAGCATGTGGATGCTGGGAATTGAGCCCTGGTCCTCTGAAAGAGCAACCAAGCCTGCACTCTAGCCCTGTTTTTAGTTTTAATTTTGTCTGTGTGTGTGTGTGTGTGTGTGTGTGTGTGTGTATGTGTATGTGTGTGCGCGCGCGCTTGTACACTCTGCTGTTTGCCTGCATGTGTTCATGTGGAGGCCAGAGGTTGACATTTAATGCTTTCTTCCATTGCTTTCCATTTTATAATTTTATTTATTTATTGAGACAGGGTCTTTCATCGCACTTGGAGCTCACAATTCAGCTAGACTGGCCGTGGAGCCCCCAGGATCCACATGTCTCTGCTCATGAGTGCTTGAGTGACAGACGACATTGCAGTTATAATGACCCAAGACACTCCTGAGGACTTGGCAGCAATTGCTTTACACATTGAGCTGTCTTGCCAGGCCTAGGATATTTTAAGAAAAAAAAATCACTTGCTGTTGTTTTCCCACAAACAAAAGCAGTGAACCCCAGAGCTCCTTTGTATCTGGAAGGCTCCCGTGTATGGCTCAGAGAGTTTTGAGGGATGAGGAGGAGGGGGACTTTTGGTCACTCAGTAAGGCCAATGTCTGGGACTCATAACTGTTTTCTTCTATTTATTCCATTAGCCTTGACCACGCACAGTCCGACTCAAGCCATCCTTCCTCAGGAAGTTCATTTGCTTACTGTGCGTTGGAATTAGACTGCTTTCTGCGTAACTTCCATCCACACTCCCTTCGGTTTTCTCATCTAATTGTGATGCATGAGTTAGGAGAAGTGCTTGGGTTAGCTGGGCAGCACTTTCTGCTCCGGGGCTCGCCCTTCTCCCCCAGGAGGCAGCTCATTAGAGATTCTCATTAGAATAATTAGCTCATTAGAGATTATCACCAAGAATCCTGTCTTCTCAGCAGACACTTCCCTTGTCCCAGGATAGGCTATCACCCTGGACAGCGCAGGTTCCTATTCTGGCCTTGGTGGCCCCACCTCCTAAGGCACAGGTGACCTTGTGAAGGAACACGTTGCTCAGCATTGTGTTGCAGTAACCACATTGCCCAGTTCTCTGTCCACACATCCTTCTTAATCTGCTCCTCTGTCAACTTCTGCTCATCCCCTAGACGCACAGCTGCCCGACCCCTCTTCCTTCCCCTCCTGGTTCCCAATCTGCAGTCTGGGCAGATGGCTACTGCAGCCCATTTCCCTTCACACCCTCACTGGGTCTTCATGAGGTTACTTCTTATTTGGCAGGCAATTGAAATTCCTCTGAACATTTTACAGCGGTCTTGCGGTTCCCTGGGGAGGAGAGTAGTTAGCAGTGGAAGACATAACTCTCCCCCCACTGTTTCCAGGAGCGGGGAAAGCAGTTAAGTCTCTACCTGCCATTCATCATCTAGCATTTTAAATTATTCATATTGATTTCCAATCCTTACAGATTGCATGCGATCACATGGGTACAGACAGCTTGGCTACTGACTCCAGCCCTGCAACGAAGCCCTGGCTGGTGTGTCTTGATGACAGGTTTGGCTTAGCTCATCAAATCCGCAGCAAGCGGTGCCGCCTCTACTCCTTAGGGTAAGACATTTTTTATAGCAGAGGAGAACACAGACATTCATGCAGGCAGCCAAGGCCTTTTCAGTGACAGGGGGTGGCGGGTGCAGTGTGTGCAGGCGATGGGATTTGTCTCATGCCTGGGCTTCAGGATGACCTGCTGTGCAGGGCAGGTACTGGTAGAGCAAGGACTGAGATCATCCTGTAGGTGGTAGGAGCCACCTTTCCTCCCGTCCTGCTGGTAATAAGGTAGCAGCTTTGGTTTTCAGCTTGAGGAGGATCCCCTTGAAGAAACAAGAGGCTTCCAGCGTGAATTAGAGCACCTTTGTTAGAGAGAGAGAAATATCAATGGCTGCATTGAGGAAAAGAGTGTGCCGTAGTCATGAATGACCCAAGACAGATAACAGCCACTACTCTGTGTGTGTGTGTGTGTGTTTGTGTATGTGTGTGTGATCAATCTATGTGTAGCTTTGTATTTAGGTAAAAGGAAAGTAAAGGAAATTCTTTAAAAAAACATGCAATTTTTCCAAAACACTGACTTGGTTGTACAGGTTGAAAATGACCTCCATGTACAAACAGATTTCGAGATTCTATTAAACGACAGATACAAATTAACGTGAGACTATTTCACCAAGCCTATTAGCACTTCTTGTAAACAGTCCTGAACTTATCAATGTGTCTTAGGTTTCTGTCACTGTGATGGAACACCATGACCAAAAGCAACCTGGGGAGGAAAGGGTTTATTTCAGCTTACAGTGCCATGGCGCAGTTCACCCAGAAAAGTCAGGGCGGGAGCTCGAGGCAGGAACGGAAGCAGAGGCCGTGGAGGGGAGCTCTTTACAGTACTGCTTTCTTATAGAACCCAGGACCACAGCCCAGGGATGGCCCCACCCACAGTGGGCTAGGCTCTCCCACGTCAATCATCAAGAAAATGCTCACAGGCCTCTACAGCCTGATCTTATGGAGGCATTTTCTCGGTTGTGGGTCCCTCCTCTCAGATGATTCTAGCTTGTGCCAAGTTAACAAAAACAAAACAAAGCTCACAAAAAACAACAACAAAACAAACAATCAGGACAACATGATACATGCCTCAAAACAAAGCAGGCGAGAATCATTTCTATTTGGAACATTCTGCTTAGGAGACTATTTATAGAAGCCATGCAGGTCCTCAGGCTAGACCACTGTAGTGTTTTTTAGATCAGTTCAGAAGACCTTAAACAATATCGCACATCCCTGCTCCTCAACTACAGGTTTCACTTACTTCATTCCACGGCCCACATTTAGACATCTGCCGGACTCTGTGGTCGTGGATAGGGCAGACATCTGGGTGTTGTGGAGACCTCCCCAAAGGAGCTGGTTAGGAGGGGACCATCATTACTATCAAACTGTTACAAGCAGTGTGTGGGCAGGGGTGCAGAGCAGTTGGTAGAGTGTTTGCCTAGCATGCCTGTGGCCCTGGCTTTGGTTCTCAGCACTGCAAAACCAAGGCATCCATACTTAGAATCCCACCACTCAGGAGGTAGAGTCAGGAGGATCGGAAGTTCGAAGTCATCCTCCACCATATAAATGAGGTCAAGTCCAACCTGGGAAAACATGAGGTCCTGGGTCCAAAATAAAGGATTACAAGTCATTGTGGATTTTTATAAAAACAAGAAAGAATTCAAATAGAAGTGTAAAGTTAATTCATACATTCACAAATGGATCAAATGAAGAACTGTTGCAGGGGTTTCTGGGTGGGACTTGGCATGATGGTATTGGGTCTGTAAAGGACTGCTTGAGAGGGGGACACAGGCTGGGTGTTAAATGGTACTTAAGTCAGACAGGAGCAATGCAGTCTGTTGGTTAGAGCTGAGCTTCTCCTGGAAGCCCCCAGCTATGCTTCAAGGCCGTAAGAAGCATGGAACGTCGTGACAGCCGAGTTTGTTTTATGTCACATTAAAAATTTGTGAAAGTAGGTCAAAAAATAATTGCATAGTATAGCATGCAAATTGGCAATGTCGTCTCCATCCTATTTCCTGGTTCCAAACTTTATGTTCTGCTTAACATTTTACATTCCACAATAAATTCATTTAAGAATATAACTGAATAAAATAAAACTTGGGAAGTTATTTAGGAGGTGTTTGGAAATTCTCCACCACCACCCCCCTTATGCTTCCAAGCTGTTAGATAAGACGGTTCTGCAGCAAGATTCCAGATTATTACATAGAGGAAAAAAATTATTTTCTTTCATTTACATTCAAAATCAGCTTTGCAAAAAGCAAATAAGAACTTCTGAATTATAGTGGAAACAGAAATGAATATATTATAAGGGTCAATATTTGATGAAAAACATGGAAGTTTTTACTACAAACTGCAATCTAGCTGAGCATGGTGGCCCACACCTTCAACGCAAGCACTCAGGGGGCAGAGGCAGGCAGGTGGATCTTTGTGAACTCAAGGCCAGTTAGTCCTGTCCCCCAAAACAAAATAAAACAAAACAAACAAGCAACCCCCAAACAAAAACCCAAAACAAAACAAGAACCCACAAAGAAACAGGGAAAAAGAAAAGAAAGATAGAAACGTGAATCTAAAGAAAGCATTTGTGATAGAAAAAAATGGCACTTGGATTGTGCGCAGTGGGTCAGAGCGGTGACTGTGCTGTGGCTTGGGGCCTGGGGTCTAGACGGCTCTGCTGTTCCGGTGAACTGCTTGCTGAGGACGAGTAGATGCTGCTTGCCATCTCAAACAATACTGAGAGGGGACACACAAGCAGTGGTTCTGAAATGAGGGACCACCGCAGGGGACATCGCAGTGTCTGGGACAGTTCTGTGACAGTGGGGAGATGCTGGGGAATCTGTGGTCTCAGCATACAAGTGTGCGTATGAGCTCCTGAGAAGGGCAATAGCAAAACTATGCCTCTGCTGGGCCCAGTGATTCCCAGGCAAACCAAAGATGCAGATGCAACTGGGGGGAACCTGGCATGAGAATCCGGGAGTCAGAAGACAAGGGCGATGGGCCTGTGTCTCGTCTACCCCATGCTTTCTCCTCCACCCTCATAACTGAAGCAGGCGCTGCCTTGACCGTCTCCCTCAGGGCTTAACGTTTCTCTGCTGGGAGTCAAAATTTCATATTCCACAGTAGATGTAAAAAGACGCTTGTTCTATCAAAACTTAGACTCAGTTTTTCACTTTTGAAATGCTGTAGAGTAGACCAGTGGACATACAGGAAGGCATGAGAAAGGGAGGGAAATGATGAAGGGAAGAAAAGGAAGAGGAACTGAGAAACAGGAAAAGGCCGTGGCTTCTGAGGAGAGTATATACCTTACCATTTCAGACAGGCTCTTCCCAGTAAGTCTTCCAGTACAGACAGCGGTGAGGGGATCGTCCAGATGTGGTGTGGGGGCAGAGGAGGAGTGGAGCAGAGAGAAGTTGCCTAGTTTACACTCACGGCAGCGACTGTGTTTTAGGGGTAGAACTGAGCAGATAGGAAGAGGGGAGACACCAGGCAGAGGCCCGCCGTCTTCATCTCCTCCTGCTCTGGGCTAAATTATACTATTTGGTTTCAAAACATGATTTCTTGGTGTAAGACAGAAGATTTTCTAAGTCACACATGGTGAGGCAACTTGAGCCAGGATTTTAGACAGAAAACCGGCAATGTGGCTGGGAGCATTTCAAGAAGAATGAATGAGCCTCATAGACAAATACATTTGTTTCCCAGAGCTTGAATGGAGCCAGCAGGAGCAGTGTTAGCATAGGATATATGAATGGGGAAGAAGATTGTGGTCCTCAATGCTTCTAGATATTTTCTCCCTGATAACCCAGCTGTGGTTTGGTAATACCATAGACACACTATATAGCTGTTCATGCAATGTATAATATCTATGCTTTATTCGTAAAAAGAGGAAGTGTGTGTGTGTGTGTGTGTGTGTGTGTGTGTGTTCCCTAAAATCCATTTCATTCCTTTGGGATTGATTCTGTCCTGAAAATACATGAGTTTGGTTTTTCTTTAAGATAGGCTTTCACTATGTAGCCCTGTCTCTTCTGGAGCGCCCTATGCAGACCAAGTTAGCCTCAAACTCACAGAGATTCTCCTGCCTCTACCTCTTGAGTACTGAGATTAAAGGCATATACCATCATGCTTGATTTCATGTTTTAAATGAAACTTTGGAATTTCATGCAATGCTACTAACACAAGGATCCATCATTATAAAATATTTTATCATCTGTCATCAGCTTTAAGAACCCTCTACACACACACACACACACAC
>CABHPH010139871.1:44375-61794 GCA_902168325.1 Peromyscus nudipes
ACACACACACACACACACACACACACACACACACACACACACAGTTGGCAATTTACAGATCTAGCCTGCCACCAGACCAGAGTGCCTTCCTTAATACTGCTGGTGCGCTCACCACGCTTCTCACCACTTCCAGACCTCTTCTCTCAGTGATGAGGGCTAAAAACTTCTGCTCTGTATTCTGGATTTATTTTTATTGTTTTTAGCTTCTTAACGGTTTCATCGACATACAAATACACTTCTATACTATGCATAAATAGACACACATACTTAAATACACCAATCAGAGGTTTCTTTTAATCACTCCACTTAAATTTAAAACATTTCCCTCACCCTTCCCTTCTCCACAGCCCTGGAGCCGATATACATTTCTCCCATTTTCCCTCCACTCTTTAGCTCCCTGACGGTTCAGCCTCTCCCTGCCTACCCCCTGGCCCTAAGCAAAGATTAACTTGAATTTCTGTCTATAGAGGCATCCTTTCTGAACATTTCATGTAAATAGAATCACATGATATATAACATTTTGTGACTGTTGACTCTAACACAGTGTTTTCATAGTTCATCTACAGTGTAACGTGTACCAGCACTCCATTACTCTCCAGGTCTGAGGCACAGCCCACTGTATGGAAATACCACATTCTGTCTCTTCACACATCAGCTGATGGACAGCGCATTGTTTACCCCTTTTTAGTTATTATCAAGGTTGAAATGAGCATTGATGGGTAAATTTTGAGCCTATGTCTTTTCATGTATCTTGAATATAGACCATTTCACATCCCTACTAATCTATGACTGTCATCCTGTCAACACCATATTGGCCTTTTCAATTAGACACCTCCTGGTAGTTGGGATGGGGCATCTCACTGTGGCTTCAAATTGACTTTCCTTACGGAGTAATGGCTCCTGAGTGTCTTTTCATATACTCCGCCCTAAGCTTTTGATTCCCGTGGGGCACAAAACCCACTTACCATGAGACCCTCCAGCCTGCTTAGAAAAAGGCTAACCAAAGGCCTGCTACAGTCCACTCTTTTTACCTTTCAGTGGTATGTAAGAGCACATGGCTGCCAAGATATATGGTTCACATGCTTAAAGTACAACTGTAGTTCGTCCAAAGAACACTTGTGTACAACTTTGAAAACAAGCACTCCTCTCCCAAGAACTCTTAGTGCTGTCTACCAGGACTTTGTCATGATGGTCATTCTGTGGGAAAAACACATCCGATAGATGTTTAGTGTACATTCCACACAGCTGCATGCAGGCGACCTGGTTGCTTTACTCTGAGACATCAGAGAAACCCCAGTGATTGTCCTGATATTCTAGTCTAGTCTACTTTTGGAAATTTAGCCCTGTCTTTCCCTTCTTAGTTCTTCGAAACCTCTTAGATTTGATAGTCTTGCTATGGAGAAACATTTGTTGTGCCCTAAAACCTCAGCCCTGATGTGATATTTATTAGTGACTCTTCTAACTTCACCCCTCTCTTACGGAGGGGAGGTGGCCATCCCAACTAGAAGCCTTCAAATGTGTATCCTAACTGCTGGAGTGTTTCAGAGGGGAACTGTCGAAGCTGCTAATTGTCCCCTACTGTCCATTCTCCTGGTTTTCTTTTGGTAACATAATTCCTGAAGTTAGCAAGACACACGGCCACTCTGGATTCCCGGATTCCCCGGCTTTCCCTGGACCATGTGACTAGCCATGAGCAATGGCTGTGAGCGGAAGAGACGTGTGCAGCTTTCAGGATGTGGCCTCACAAGAAACGAATGTAGCCACTGCGTCTCTCTCTATCTTCCTGGATGACTGCAACCCAGACAGGAGAAGGGAGAATGGACCAGTCACCTCAGACCTTGCCACGGAAGCCACACATGTGACAGTACATGTGATCTGTGCTGCTGGCTCCATGGACTACACCTAAAGGAAATATTTCTATCAAGTAAACTTTTCTACAGCAAATTGTATTAATAATAGATATTATTATAATAATTATTTGTTCAAAATGCTCTTTGCTCATCACTACTTCGTGAGCTCCCTCAGCTCGAGGACATGTGTGCTCCCTTTGTCCTCATGCCCAGTGAATGCCTTGCCCCTGTGCAGCATCCTCCAAATACTCGTTTACATACAGGAGTGAGATGGGGAACTGAAGCTTGCTGCATGCTGTGTCTGGACACTGTGGTATGTCCTGGGAGTGGCAGACCTTACAGCAAGCTTTTTTTGTCACTGAGGGCAACATTGCAGGTCTATCTGTCACCACTGTGGGGGGCACAGGAGAGTCAGGAGGAAGCAAGCTCAACAGCCTCACTCTCCAAAAAGTGACAACTTTCTACACTTTGAGAGGAATGTTCCTCCAGAGCCCCATGTCCCAGGTCACCTGCTGTGAAGGAGTGTGTGGAGAGTGCACCTGTGTGTGCATGCATTGGAGGTGTTAGACGTGCCCTATTCCTGGTTCTGTTACCTTGGGATGTATTGTGCAGTATCTTAATTCTTCCTCTTGCTTTTTACGTTTGCCATGAAAGTTGATAAATGTAAACCAAGCCTGGAAAAAAATCATTATTTTAAATACACAAAAGGCGGAATTGCACACACTAGGTAAATGAGCATAGCTTATTGCTTCCCAATACAGTACATATTTGAATACTAAAATTAAATGGTGTGGGGATGTCACGGTGAAACACCATGATTCTATAGTCCATATACACTGACTGTGAGGTTAATCTCGGCAGCTTGAGTGGGTTAAAACATGCCTAGGGAGTTAGCACAGCACATCTCTAGAAGTATCTGTTGGGGGGGGTCAGTGTAGTACATCTCTAGGGGTATCTGTGGGGGGGGGTCAGTGTAGTACATCTCTAGGAGTATCTGTGGGGGGGGTCAGTGTAGCACATCTCTAGGGGTATCTGTGGGGGTGTTTTTAGATCATAACATCTCTGTCCTGAGTGGGTTAAGCTGTGATGAACTCAAGATGTGAATGAAGTGTCGGGAGGGGTGAGAGCTGTGGAAGGCGGGACCCGGTTGGGGGAAATCAGTGCTTGGGTGGGGTGTCCTGGGGCTCTGCCTTGCCCTGGTCCTTCGTGTTCCTGCCCTCCTCTGCTCCCTGCCTGCCGTGCTGTGAACTCTTCCTCCACACCTTCCCCTCTGTGACGGGGTGAAACCAGGGCCTGGAATTGATGCTTTCTTCTTCAAGTTATTCCTGTGAGTGTTGTTTTCCCGCAGCTACAGACTAACCTGCTGCTGAGAGGAGGATTTAGTAGACTGAGCAAAAGTAACCTCAGTCAATAAAAATGACAAATTAACAAGCAGTTTCCGGTCATCTGCTGTATCATATAAAATATCTCTGTTAGGTACTGATTAACTTACATGTGTAGGCATGTGCTTCTAATAATTTATAATAGAGACCATTCCTTGTGCATGTGTAGAAAAATTCTGGAAAGATACAGAAAAATGACTAAACATTAATCTTTAGAAGTTAATGGTTACAATTTCTAGGATTGAAAAACTTACTTTTCATTTTTTCTGCTTCTTACTTTTTGTTTTTTTTCTATGTGTAGAATCTAGAATTATAAGAAGCTAGTTTAAGGGGTCGGGTTGGAGCTCAGTGGGCATAAGGCTCTGTGCCTGATCCCCAGCATAATGAAGGGGGATAGCATGAGGGGGGAGGGAGGGAGGGAGAGAGGGAGGAAGGGAGAGTTCCAAAGTGGGTTTTATAGAAAGAAGAAAATAGGCAACAAGACCGCTCAGGTGGAGGAAGTGGGACTGTTGAGTCTTCTCACTAAAGTGGGCTGATGAGATCTGGTTGAGGCTTATTGTGGGTTGAAGGACGCGTCAAGTTGTCTCGTGATGAAGAGAGCCATATAGTGGGGTGAAGGGCGCGTCAAGTTGTCTCGTGATGAAGAGAGCCATATAGTGGGGTGAAGGGCGCGAGTACAGCGAATGGGACCACCTTGCAGTTTTAGGTAGATGAAAGCTTAGTTTAGTTAGCTAAAACTGCAGAATGAATGTTAGCTCCTGTTTTTGTGTGTGCCCAAGTTGTGCAACAGTCTGGAATAGTAATCGAAGAGAATCAAGTTCTTCTCTACTAGTTTGGGTTTGGCCAGTGTGTTACAGACATTCTGTGGGGTTTTGCTGTCCTAAATCACTAGTTATCATAGGATTTTGGAACTAATCATGGTTATACATGCTTGTATTCCATGCAGTAGGAAGCTGAGGCAGGAGGATTATGATTTCAAGACCATGGGCTGCATAGCAAGGCTCTCTCTCTCTCTCTCTCTCTCTCTCTCTCTCTCTCTCTCTGTGTGTGTGTGTGTGTGTCTCTCCCCCTCCCTCCTCTCCTTCTCTCCCTCCATCCCCTCTCTAAAAAGGAAAGAATTTTTGGCAGAGAAGTCCTAATTACCATGAAAAAATGACTCTTTTCCGGTTTTTCGTGTTTTCCATTCAAATTGGCACTTTGATCAATGTAGTGATTCTTACACTAAATAAGAGATTTTTCTTAGTAGCTCAGTGTTTGTAAGCATATGAACTGTCTACATGGCATACTACCTACTAGGTGCTTAGGTACAATGTATTCATAATATCTTCCCCTTTTTGTTGTGAACTTAGATATAGACTCTTCCTTGTGCTCTGGATCTAGTAGAAAAGCATACTTTTGCCTTTTCCCTTTCCTTGGACTACTTTACAATACACTCCATTTAAAAGAACACAGCAGCTGCCCACAAGTCCATTGTCATACTTAGTACCATAGAGACAAATTAGCGCCTCATTAGAAAGCAGCTCCCCTCAAAGGAACGAATCCTAGGCTTATCTTTTTTTTTTTTTTGCCTTTGCTGAGAAAATTCTCTTAAGACTAGTGGATATTCTTATTTTTATTGAAAATCAGTTTTGTTTCAGACAATATATTCTGGTCACAATTTCTCTTCCCCCAGCTCCTCCTAGATCTTTCCTACCTCCCCACCCATCCAACTCCACACCTTCTTTCTCTCTCTCTTCAGAAAAGAAACAGGCAAAGAACAAACAATAAAAATGATAATAACAACAAAGAAAAAAAACAAAAGAAGCACAGAGACCCAACGCAAAAACGAAACCCATAAAAACACAAAATCGGAAGCCATAATATACAAGCAAAGGACCAGTAAGATAAAAAAAAAATTCCCAAACAAAGCAATATGAACAACAACAACAAAAATCTCCAAAAATACCATTGAGTTGGTTCTGTGTTGATCATGTACCGCTGGGCATGAGACCTTCCATTAAGTGTGATTTATACATCCAGTGAGCCTCCATTGGAGAAAAGCAATTTTCCTTTGGAAGTGGTTGTCAGTTGGACATAGCTTCTGGGTTAGGGGTAGGACCGCATGTCCACTCCTCATTTCAGTGCTGGGACCCATCTGACTTAGACCTGGGCAAACCCTGTGCATGCTGCCACAGTCTCTGTGAGTTCATGTGTACGTCAGTCCTGTAGAGTCTGGAAGACACTGTTTCTTTGGTGCCCTCCTCTGGCTCTTACAGTCTTTCCACCTCCTCTGCTGCACAGTTCCCTGAGCCCTGAGGGGATGTATCCCACTCTGCACATTGTCTAGTGGTGGTTCTCTGTATCGATTTCGGCTGAGTGAGGACCTTTGGGTCTAGCAGAATGTCAGTAGGAGTCATTTTATTGCTCCATTCCTTTAGCAGAACAAGAGTATTTGGTTTTCCCCTGGGTCCATGGCCTCTCTAGTCTCAGGTTCTAGGCCACCTAAGTGATGTTGGGAATGGGTTCCATCTCAAGGAGTGGGCCTAAAATCCAAAGAGATGGTGGTTGGTTCTTCTCACAACATTCGTGCCACGATTGCACAAGCATATCACGCAGACAGGTCACCACTGTAGATCACAGGGTTTGCAACTGGATTGTTGCTCATGTTTCTCCCCTAGTAGCATGCAGAGAACCTTCCAGGACCATGAACACTAGCTAGGAGGGGTAGAGGCGCTGGTGAGGCGCCAGCTCGACTTCTCTGTGTTTGATGAACATATTTAAGAAACATGTAAGTGCTGTCTTCAGCCTCACAATCAGTTTGTGGAGAGCAACTAATGGTCTCGGTAATAGCCGAGTTGTTTGGGGTTTCCGTGGGACCACTTTGACCAACAATTCAACTAGATGGTTTCACTGGATGGCAAATGATGTCTAGTTGGGGCTTTGTTTCCTCCATTGTTTGGTGACTCCACTTGAACTCATTCACATACGTATATGTTTTTTTGAAGCTTCTTCTGTAGTAGGCTTTCACAAGACCCCTCAAATAGCCCTTAGTGTTAGCTGTCCTTCTCCATATTCCCTCCCTTACCCCCCTCTTCCCTCCCCTTCTCTGTTTAATCCTCTTCCAGTTTCTCCATAACTCTATATTCTATTTCTCCTTCCTTGGGAGACCTCCCCCCAGCCTCTTACTCTCTTCCTAGCCTCTGTGATGATATAGATCGTAGCGTGCCTATTGAAGCTAGCTAGTATTCTTATTCGTTCCCTTGCTAATATAATTTACAACCCAGTCAAACCACTCTCACATGAGCCTACATGTTTAGCTAGTGATTCTGTGATCTGTATTTAGCAGATTAGTTTTCTTTTATCCAGAGGCTTGGTCTATAGTGTATGAGTGTGTATGCATGTGTAGTGCATGTGCATGTGTGTGTAGGGAGGTTTTGGCCTATAATGTATGAGTGTATGTGTGTATACAGCATGACCATGCGTGTGTAGAACATTTGTATATGTGTATAGAGTATGTGTATGTGTGTATAAAGCATGTGTATGTGTGTGTAGGGCATGTATATGTGTGTGTAGGGCATGTGTATGTGTGTGTAGGGCATGTGTATGTGTGTATAAGGCGTGTGTATGTGTGTATAGGGCATGTGTATGTGTGTATAAGGCATGTGTATGTGTGTGTAGGGCATGCATATGTGTATGTGTAGAGCATGTATATGTGAAGTTCACTGAATGTGCACATTAGACATGTTTTAAAACAGAAAGCGTAATGTCACTAGGAACACTGGCATTAGAGCTGTCAATTTCTTCATCTAATTTTGCTTCATTGTATTTTTTTGTTTTGATTTTCTCTCTCTGGTCTCCAGGCTGGGCAATGATGACACACACTTTGAGGTGAGCATGGCCAAGGACGGATGTGAAGTGCATCGTTTCGATCCCAGCGTCAAATCAGCCCACGTTCTGGAGAGCCAGCGCCTCTGGCATCACCGCTTGGCCATTGACTGGCGGGATCCACATCCAGCTGTGGCTGCTCAAAAACTACACAGCAACACCAGAAAACTGGGAAGCATTTTGAATGAATTTGGGCATCACAAGGTGAGACTTCTCGTTTGAATTCACAATTAAACAAAGTAAGCAAACCCATCAATTAAGAAAATGAACACTGAAACTAACAGTGTTGGGAAACTGAAGGCTTGCTTTTTCAATCTTGCTGGTCACTGTATGGCTTTTTTTTTTTTATAGAGTTGATTTGTAGACATGATGTTTGGTAATGCTAGAGCTGTTTACACCGAATTGTGGGTTTTAGTTGCTCCTAAGGAATGCTAAGAATGGCCAACATGAGACAAGAGACTAAGAAGCTACTTCTGACAGAGACTTCAGCACACTATTCCTGCTTGGGAGTTTATCTAAAATTTCCAGAAAGCTAAACTCCTTATTTCAATCTTGAATGTACAAAACTAATCCTTCCTATGTTTGTTTGGCAAGACACTGATTTTACATATTATTTCTCATGTTGCTATTTTGAGACTTTGGTTCTTAAAGTACAGGAAATACATGTAGCTCTGAGTAAAATCTACTTTGTAAAATGAATGGACATCATGTACATTGCAATTTATGTAATTATGTCAAAGGATGCAAAATATGTGCAAATCCTCCATTGTGAAGGGGCAGTATACAGGAACTCAATCTTTGAACAATGTTCCTGGAACCCAAGCTTTAGCATCGGATACCCCAGCTAATGCATTTTCTGAGCAGATGCTAAAGGGGTGGTTCTGGGTGCAATTGCCTCTTTTGCTCTCCTTCTCTCCTTGAGTGAGTCTGGCCTGTCCTAGCCTGTGGTTCTCGACCTGAGGTGCCATGTCATTCAAAACATGTCAGAATAGGACTCCAGCTGTGAGACAAGGTGTGGGGGACTTCAAGCTTGAACTGGCTTCTTAATCTTTAATAAAGGACTTTCCCTCTGCATCATCCCCTTTCCTCTCCTCCTCCCCTCCCCCTCCTCTTTGGAAAAAAAAAATCCCTGTCTTAGGGTTTCAATTGCTGTGATGAAACACAATGACCAAAAACAAGTTGGGAAGGAAAGGGTTTATTTCCCCTTACAGCTTGTAGTTCATCATTCAGGGAAGTCAGGGTAGGAACTCAAGGCAGGAGCCTGTGTGGGAGTCTGTCAGAGTCCAGCTCCAACCTGTTGAAGGGTTCTTGTGGGGAGGAGAGAGGAATGAGGAAGTATTAGATAGAAATATAGGCAGAGATGACAAGAAAGACAGAGACACAGGATAGCTTCGGGAGGGCCCTGGGTCAATATCCAGCCTCTTTGAGATTTATTCTAATTGGCTTTTTATATACTACCAAGGGGAGAGGCAGAAGACCTCCCCCTTTCAAGACCAAAGCACAACATACAGCCAAGTGTAGACCCTTCAAAACACCTGGTACCCATACCCCTGGCCAAATCTTCCCATTATACAGCCCTGCTGGGCAAAGCAAGCTCTGATTCTCTGACCTTGAGTAAGGTCTGACTAGGGAGCCTCTGTGGGCCCCCCACAAGCCTGGAGGTAGGAGCCATCGAAGCCATGGAGGGATACTGCTTACTGGCTTGCTCCCTAGGACTTGCTCAGTCTCCTTTCTTATAGAACCCAGGACCACCAGCCCAGTAGTGTCATTACCCACAGTGGGCTGTGGGCCCCCCCACAGCAATCGTCAATTAAGAAAATGTACACAGGCTTGCCTACAGGCCGTTGTGGTGGGGACATTTTCTCAGTTGTGGTTTCCTCTTCCCAATGACCTGTGTTGCGTTGACCCCAAACTAGCCTGCACACTCCCCTTAGTCAGTCAAAGCTTTTTCAAGAACAGCCTTAAAGAATTTATTGCTCTTCTACCATAGGACTAGCCATTTGTACTTTGTTTCTGCCACTAAGAGTAGCCAGCATCCAACAGCATCCAACCTTAATGCTTCCTAACTACAATATTTTCGGTGAACTCTCTGAATAGGATTTATTTTTTCATGTGCTACTGAATTTTTTATAAGCGTGAGAAGTGGGGTCATTTTTCAGAATTTTATTCCAGCTTATTCTATTAGCCACGCCTACTTTTGCAAACATGCTTTTCTTTACTGATGAAAATTACAAACCATTTCCCTAATAGGTCAAGTCTGGATTATTCGTAGAGTGAAAACTCTTTGTGTTCAGTAAAGAGTCTTGCTGCTTCTCTCTGTGGGTTACTTCCTGGTCCTGTCCACCCTCTGCTCTCCCGAGACAAGACTGAACAGGCAAAAGAGGTTAAAGTCAATGCCCTAGAGCATTTTTTTTCAGTACGTTTTAGCAAAAGATTTGAGGATAAAACAAGGCTTTGAAAAAGTGATGTGTGTACAGAATTTATCCAAGCACATTTCGTGTAGAGAGTATGTTTTAGGAAAATGAGGCGTAGAGCTGAATTGCACGCATTCAGCTCCCCGGGAGCTGCAGAGGGGCCAACCTTTATGCTGGGGGTAGTGTGGAGCATTTTGCCCCTAGTTAGCAGAAGCATTTACAAGGATTCTTAAAGAGGAGAGATGATTTAAAGGGTTGCTTTTGTTCCTAAGGTGACTTACTTTTCTTAAAAACATTAATAACAATGAAGGTGATCTGCCTCGGGTATGTACTTGGCGTTTAAAGGAAAATTCATGGTTGAAGAATGGAGGAGCTGATGGTCTCCTTCACAGAGATTCTTCGGATGAGTACTTCCAAACGGAAACAACAAAAACTAAGCCACCAGTGAGTGATTGCTTCCCTTGGTAACACACTTCTAGGGCTGAGCAGTGCCAGATGAAAGGAAGCCTCACTCGTGGCCTGCAGAGAGCGTGGTCTGTTTTCGTTTCTCTGTGTGTGTGCAGACGCTGATAAATAGGACACGGCTGCGGGAAGGGAGGCAGACAGAGCGGAGCGCTCGGATCCGTATTTCCTCCTCTTTGTCTGTTGATTCTGAAAGTGGCGGTAGAAGCCAAACAACGCTTTGAAGACTTTAAGATGTCTCATATAGTTTTGCAATCATTTCCATGTTTGGCTGTTTGTTTCTTTCTTTCTTTTTCTTTTCTTCTCTGCATCCAAACCTAGTTTCTAGCCAAGCGAGGAAGGTGAGATCAAAATGCCGGCGGTATTTGAGATAGTGACAGAAAGATGCTTATGGTTCTTGTGCGGCTGTAAAAACTCTTTGCTAATTTTAACTTCAAACTATAAATCAAAAAAAAAAAAAAACCTTTACAGAGCATCATGCAGAAGCAGCTGCATCAGCAAAGCCGCGTGGACCAGAAGCCCTGTCTGCCAGCGAGTAATAGCACCCGGATCAGCCTTGCTGGGGATGATTTACGGTCTAGTCCATACTGCAGAGGTTGTAGCTGTTAACTAAGTCCATGAATTTTTCAAGAATGGATGAAGATTAAACCCAAGGATTCTGCTTTTATTAATTTTATTGTGTGTTTTTTTTTTTTCCTCTCTCAAACTCTTTATCGCATATTCAGCGTTTCCTACCTGATCTAGGCTTGGTAATGATAGATTATGATCGTTATTGTTACCAGCCAGCTAAGGGTTCTTCCGCCATGTTTGGGTGGAAAATGTGGCTGGTGAACTGCAGCTCCCTTAGCGCCAGCAGCTCTGAGTTTAGGGGATCCAGCTCTGCTTCTCCGCAGCAATGAGAGGTACTCTCGTACTCCTTGGCCTTGGGCTGCAGTGGCTGGGGCTTGTAGTACTTCCAGCTCTCAATTTTCCATAGTCTTTCCCTTGCATCATCTTGTGTCTTTGCAACCTTCGCTTTCTGTGGCCCCCAGAGTCTCAGTTCTCCACAGAGACACGTCCACTGCCCTTCATAGCCTCAGTCTGTGCCTGTCTCCGTTCAGGGCCATTCTCTGGAACCCATCTGCTGCCCTCTAGCTACTACTGGGGATGCCTAAGGCTGGTAGCCCAGAGAGTTGCTGCTTTTCATGCCGCCAGCTCAACCCACTCTCCATGATAAAGACCACAAGGTAAGCAATGTGACCATTCAGAAGAGACTCTGTGAGTGCCTAGTACTGCAGCATGGTAGGACGGTACAGGGGGAAGATCTGATCAGAACAGTGAGAGGCGGGCGGCTAACACAGTCTGTCACCCATGCGCACAGCCGTCTGTCTACAACCACACACATAGTCACAGAGCCTGTGAAGATTATACTGGGCCTGTCATGGATGCAATCAGTTCCCAACTTGACTGAAGGTTTTGGGTGACTTCTGGAGTGGCTGTGACAGATTGTCTGATGCTGTCATGGCTGAAACAACATTTTCTTTTATTTTTTTAAAAACATTTCTTTTTTTAAAGATGTATTTATTTATTATGTATACAGCATGTATGACTGCAGGCCAGAAGAGGGCACCAGATCTCATTACAGATGGTTGTGAGCCACCATGTGGTTGCTGGGAATTGAACTCAGGACCTCTGGAAGAGCAGTCAGTGCTCTTAACCTCTGAGCCATCTCTCCAGCCCTGAAACAACATTTTCAAGAGCTGATTCAGGGTGCCCGGAGTGGCTCTTAATAAATTAAGTCGTTTTCAAAGCAAAAGTCATGGTTGGGATCGTGGTCATGAAAGCTACTGTTGGTTTATCCCCGCACCTGCGACTGGATAGAAGCCTCCCTGGGCAGCCGTGCGATGGTCCAAACAGAGCTACAAGAGCTAGAAAAAACACACAAGCAATAGCTGGCTGACGGATAGCTCCCAGGATCACCGTGACAAAAGGGACTGAAGCTGTAGCTGCTGCCATTCCTGTGGGGTCATGCCAATGCCATTCCCAGTGCCACAGGATCTGAGAACCGTAGAGACAGCAGAAGCGGTCCTGGACTCATCCTCCGCTGGCTGGGCTCCTTAGCAACTGCTGTAGTAACAGCCAAGGGCTGTCTGACAGCTGTCAGTCAAGCAGCTCATCAGCTCACCCCTGACAACTTCAGCCCTTTGAAAAGAAAACAAGCAAACAAATCAAGCTGACAACAAAGATCTAACATGAAGTTTCATTCTTTGGCATCCAACAATACATAACCCCTAACTGGTGCCCCGAGGGTAGGATGGGTTCTCCCGATCTGCATCTTTCTTGTTATGACCTTCAGTCTTGACCCTGCTGCAGATTGCATGAAAACACAGCTTCCTGGGTGCTTACCTCCACGAAGGCCTTAATCAAGACTTGAATCACAAGTTAGCTTGTTAGCATTTGGCTCTGGAGAAGTCACCTTGACCTCTCCGGCACTCAGTTTGGTCGTCTGTAAAAAGCAACAGCATTAATAAAGTGTGGCGTGTTTGGAGAATTAGATCTAAGAGCACTGTGTGGAAGTCTCCAGCCGGAAGCCTGACATGAGTTCGTCACTTAATCTCTTTCAGTGAATTTAAAGACTCGTGATCCACATTGTCTGCAACTTCTTTACAAAATACTACAGAAAATGCCTGTTTTTCTTTCTTTGTTTTCAGGGAGAATATATCATCGATTCATCTGGACATTGCTAACTACAACTAATTTCAGGCAAGAGTTGATCATGAAAGCTTTGTGTGAAACTAAAGGGCACTTGGTCCTTCAGACATGGTTGAAAGAGAATTATGATTATTTGCTGCCTTGGGGCACTGAACAGCTTTGCTGGTGACTGAGTAGAAAGTAAATACTGTGCCGCAGAGAGAATAAATAAACCACCGAGAATTAATTGGAATCTGTTTCACATGAGCAGATGTCCACCTCCAGGCTGGGCTGTCTGGTCAGATGGCTCTGAGGGACTCAGCTTCCTCTCTGTCAGCTCAGGTCTCTGCCCTTGCTTCCCCCTGCCACAATTCCTCTGACTCAGTGTCCTCTTGGACTCCAAGAGAATTTTAGTTTCTGCTTCCCTGAACTAGGAGCTTGTTATTCATTCAAGAACATCAGTTTTCTTCTGATGCTTTGTGCTGTTTGAGAGAATATGGGCTCTGAAATCTAACAGTAATTCTCCTGTTTTCCTTTGTGCTCTGTACTCAGCTTCCAAATGGCTGCAAGGAATGTGTAGAGGTTCAGTGATGTAAATAGACTTTGGACCTGGTCATTGTTGGTGTGTAATATTTTTTAGAAGATTTTAAAAAATGAGATAAAGAAACATTTGAAGGGTTAGTATAGGTAGTGTGAAGAGCTTACCAAGTATGCATAAGGCTCCAGATTCAACCCATTGGGGCGGGGGAGGGGGAGCCATAAAAACCAAAATCAAAAAATAATACAGAAAACAGCTGATGAGAAACAGTTTACAGGAAAGAAAAGGTACAGAGGACTCATGAAAAATTATTCAGGCTTGTTCATATTCAGAGAAATGCAAAATACAACCACACCTGTGTGTGCGTCATCAGGTCACCAGCTAAAAAGCAGCAGGAGCATGAACCGGTTCAGTCTTTCTGCGCTGAGATTGGCAAGAGGGAACATGCAATGCTCTGTGAGTCTCCATACTCCTTTCCCGCGTGTGTGAAGTCACACGCATGATCAAGGTCAACCGCCGCATTGTGTATGGGCAATCCCGCCGTGTGGGAGTGGTTAAATGAAATGCTGTATATCTTTTCATGGACTCCTTACGATGCCCCAGTGAAAACGTACAGGGCAAATCTTTATGTACTGACATTGAACAATTTTTGATACATATATTTAAATAAAGGAAGTCACAAAGCAACGAAACCGCCAGTTTTGGAAAAGAGCAAATTTAGAGGGATTACACTAGTCAATTCTAAAATTTAAGTTGTTGCCATCAAAATAGTATTGCATTGATTTAAGGATAGATGGATAAATATAATTGGAATGTCAAGAGAACTTGCAAATAAATGCACACACACACACACACACACACACGAACTTTGGTAAAGTGCTAACATACCAACAGTGAAATGATAGTATTTACAGCAAATCTGGCTATTTCTTCCAACTCTATTTTTTAATTGTTGGTAACCTTCTGAGTCCCACTAATGCTGCCCATACACACATTGGTGTGGGGCCATCCACAGAAGCATGGGCAAACCACTAGCAGCCATGTCCCCAAAGGAGAGTGAGTTTTCCCTCCCTCAGCAGCCACCCACTATCCATAGATTGTCTACCAGGAGTAGAGCCTTGGGGGACCCTCCCTCCCTTGAGTTAGGATTTTGACTGGCTTGATATTACGCAGCTAGGCACAGTTGCTGTGAGTTGAGGGTACAAAGCGATGTCATGCGCAGAAGTCGGGATTTCACAGCTCTGCTCCTCATCAGCCAGCTCTTCCGTGTTTTCCTGTCTGCATGTCCATGATGTTCCCTGAGCCTTGGATGCAGGGAGGTTAATAGATATGATTCATCCTCAGCTAAGCACTCATTAGTTGCTTATACTTGACACTCTGACCAGTTACGGGTCTGTATTAGCCAACACCTATTGTGAAAGGAGCTTTCTCTAGACAAAGTTGAGACATTAATTCAAATAAGATAGCCCTAAATATGGAAGGAAAACTTACGAAAATTTTGAAGAAAATGTTCAAGACCTTTCTTTTCTTTTCTTATTTATTTATTTATCTATCTATTTATTTATTTATTTATTTATCTATTTATTTATTTATTTATTTTTGGTGTTTTATGACAGAGTTTCTCTGTGTAGCTGTCTCTTTGTAGATCAGGCTGGCCTTGAACTCACAGAGATCTGCTTGCCTCTGCCTCTTGAGTATTGAGATTAAAGGCATGCACTACCACACTTGGCTAGGAAAATATTTCTTTAAAAATTTTTTGTGTCTGTGTTTTTGCCTGCATACATGCCCATGCACCATGTGCATGCCTGCTGCCTGAGGAAGCCAGGAGAAGGTGTCAGATCCCTAGAACTGGTGGTTATGATAGACCATGTGGGTGCTGGGAATTGAAACTGTATCCTTTGGAAAGCATCCAATTCTCTTAAACACTGAGCCATCTCAGGCAAATATTTCTTAAGATTAAAAAAAATATAAAATACTTTTAAAAAATAGTACTTCATCAAGATAAAATATTCTACTCATCCAATGATGTTGTTAAGGACTTTAAACCTGAGATAAACTATTCCACACAATATGTCAGATTTAAAAACTTTCATCCAGAATGTACAAAGAATTTTTACACTGAAAGTCGGGGTGGGGTGGGGTGGGGGTGGGTAGCAGCTCAGTTCAGAGCTGGTCAAAAGATCTGAACAGACACTTTCCCAAAGAAGATATGGAGGGGCAAAAGCACATGAGAAGATGCTCAACACCATTAGCCCCCAGGGGAATGAGAGTCAGAGTTAAAATAGACGTCACTTTAACATCTACCAAAGACTAAAGAGCCACCAAAAGTTACAAAACGAAGAGATCGGCAAGAAGCAGTAATGAGGGTTTGAGATAACTGGAACTCTTGGGCATTCTTGGTGGAAATGTGACCGTTTTGGAAGAGTTTGGCAATTTTATGTTAAATTAGTGCTACAGTTTACATCTGGAATGTTACCCAAAGGTCCAGGTATTACAACTTGGTCTTCAGCCCGGGGTACTATTAGAAGATGATGCCTTGTGGGAAGTCTTTAGGGTGTTCGATGTGTGCCCTTGGAGGTGCTGATGGAACCCCAGGCCCTTCTTCCTCCTTCATGCTCTGGCTGTGAAGTAAGCAGCCTCACCTGCCATAATATGCTACCTACAGGCCCCAAACAGGCCAATCAACCCTGCACAAAAACCTCCAAAACAAACCTTTCTTCTTTATAAAGGTGACTATCTCGGATATTTGTGACAGTCATGGAAAGTTGATGACGCGGTTGAGCATATACTTACTAATAGACCTAGAAGCACCCTGCCAGGTGTTGATGCAAGAGAAGTGAGCACATCTGTCCACACAATGACTTATGCTTGAAAGTTCACGTCAGCTGTATTCATAATAACACCTAACCGAGGCAGTTCAGATGTGTATTGACAGGGTGGTGGTTAATCTTCATTGTAAACCTGATTTGATTTAAAGCCATGTAGTAGACACACCTTTGGCATCTTTCCAGGAGGAATTAACTGAGGAGGAAAGGCCTACCCTGATGTGGGTGGTACCATCCCATGTGCTGGAGACCCAGATGGAATCCAAGCGGATAGAGTAGAAAGCCAAATGAAAGCGAGCGTGCTGCTCTCTGTTTCTAACCTGCCCCAGATGTGAGCAAGCAGCCTACGGTTCCACCATCGTGCCCTCCCTACCACGATGGACTGAACTTGCTACTACTATAAGCCAGAAACACTTTCTCTATTTAAGTTCCCTCTTGGTAGATATTTCATAACAGCAACAAGAAAAGCAACTAATACAACATCTGAATAAATAGGTTACAGTTTGAATACGTTAAAAAAAATATGGCATATGCCACACCATCCATATAGGCCAAATACAGCTCAGAAATAAAAAAGGGATAAGCTGAGTAGTTTGTAGAACATGAATCCGTCTTGCAGACTCCATACTGGATGAAAGAGTACACAGTGTACAGTTGTCTACTTGTTCAGATTTAAGAAAAGAAAACCTGCTGTGGATATCGCTCTGTATAAATAAAATGCTGATAGCCATAATAAATAAATAACCATAAAAAAAAACCAATAGCCAGGCAGGAAGTATAGGCGGGACAAGCAGAGAAGAGAATTCTGGGAAGTGGAAGGCTGAGGCAGAGAGATGCTGCCAGCCACCGACATGAGAAGATGTTAAGATATCGGTAAGCCACGAGCCATGTGGCAACTTATAGATTAATAGAAATGGGTTGATTTAAGATATAAAACAGTTAGCAAGAAGCCTGCCATGGCCATACAGTTTATAAGTAATTTAAGTCTCTGTGTGTTTACTTAGTTGGGTTTGAGCAGCTGCGGGACTGGCAGGTGAGAGAGATTTGTCCTGACCGTGGACCAGGCAGGACTGGAGAAAACTTCAGCTACAAAAACCCCTATTAGCTATTGGTAGAAAGCTGCCCAGCTATGTCCTGGAGCCATTGATAAAGGAACAGAGATGGACGGAGGGAGTCATAGGGGACTCTGAGGTGTGTGAATGCTCTGTGTTGGAGTGTGTTGATGGCTTACTTGGGTATTTATGAATGTCACAAGTCTTTGGGTTGTACACTTGAAATGTATGACTTTATTGTATGTAGATGTAACCAACCGTCTTATAAATAAGAAACACAGAACCAATGCAAAGAAGAAAGCCAAGAGGTCAGAGCTAAGAGCTAAAACCTTACCCTTCCTCCTGCAGTGGTCCTACCTCTC
>CABHPH010139872.1:2318-17811 GCA_902168325.1 Peromyscus nudipes
GGGGTACGGTGCGGAAGAGAGACGGAGACACAGAGACAGAGAGAGATAGAGAGACAGAGGGGGAGGGATTGAGATTCTCTGACCTCGTATTGGAAGATATTCACAATAATTTCTTCTCTATTACTTTGTTAAAAATTCAGTCACCAATTCATGATTACATTTGGCAGAGGGCAAATGGTTTCTCTCTTTTAAAGAGAAGATTTAGGGCATATTTTAAAATTATTAAATTATCTTAAAATTTAGCATCCTATTTTCTTCTTTCTTATCTGCTAGACAAGTAGAAGAAATCATATATAGGACTGTGAGGAATAGATGGAGAGGAGAAGACACACAAGATAGAAAAGTCTAGACTCTAGTTAGAGTCACCATTTAAAACAGGTGTTCCTAAAAGAGTAACCATCAAATGCAATGGAGAAAGAAACACAGGACTCAGCTAAGTCATTATGATTTTTACTTATGACATAAACTCCCTAATTCATAGTCCTATTTCACATCTTAATGACACACATTTAGCATAACCAGAAATTATCTACTCTATAGAAAAGATTCCATATCCCTGTAAGTTATTGAGAATTGCATACTTGATTCTGCATTTCTCTTTTAGTAATAAGAAAATTTGAGAATATTTTGTCTTATGGACATTGATACAAGAGAGCTGATAAAATATTAGCAATTAAAATCTAGATCATATAATAAGTTAATAAGCACCCTTGTAAAGTTCATCCCTGAAATGCATGGCTGGTTCAACATATAAAACAGTCAATCAAAGGCATTCATCCCAACAGGCTAAGAAGAATTACGGGATCATCTCAGTTGATGCCTGGAATAGTATGTGAGAAAATTCAAGAACCTTCTGTGCTGAACAGTCACTCCCATTCATCTACTTACAATAAACAGAAAATTAAGCATGAAATGAAACTTATTTAACCAAGAATGGCTAATTATGAAAGCAAAGCCTATCTTTGGTTGTTATCAGTGGACCAAATTTTCTTCCTCTAACATCTAAAAAGAGAAAGGTATTTTTTTATTACTTATGTTTAAAAGAGGGCAATTGGAGACAAAAATATACAGATTTGAAATTAAATGCTGGGTGTAGTTGTAAAACTAATAAATGAGTTTAACAAGGCTGTGAAAGGCAAAGTAAATTCAGAAAACCAAACTTTTATTTGTATGCTAGCAATGATAATTTGAGATAAGTTTTACATTATGACTTATAATATCACTAGTGATAGGAAGTACTTTTAGATTTCATAAAACTGGTATACGACTGAAAACTATACAAAACTGATGTTAGTAGTAGAACACGTTGTTCTTTATAGAACAGTGTTTTCCATCAACAGTTGGGACATAAGAAGTCATCAGCTGATTTTGTCCTTTGAGGAATCTTGAGCTGTCATCATACACCAGACACTTTTGAAGTTAAAGGTAACAGAGATCAAAACAGAAATGTCTGTGTTCCCCCTAGACAACATTGGTCATTTTGAAAACTGATGATGATACAACCAGACAAATCACATGACAGTTTGGGGGATGGAAATACGCATGAAGGGAAAGTGGAGGGACAGGTGCAGGTTATGCCTGTCAGGGACAGAATATTGGACTGACCATAGGGGATAAGGGTGGCTCCAATTGAGAATGTGACATTTGAGAGATATGATAGGACTTAGCTATGCAAATGTCTGCAAGGCATAGAGAAATAAACAAACAAGCAGCAACAACAAGCCCCAAATCTTCTCCATGTCAACCTGGCACACTAGCTGACTAAAACATGATGGTGCTGACTGGAGCTCATAGTGTATGGGGTCAGAAAGTTCAGACAGAACTTTAGTGTATGGGGGACGTGTAAGCCATGGGAGCATTGCTTTTTCCCTTTGGATGCTAGCAGAAGCCTTCAGAGATACTGGAATACGGGAGTCTCATAACCAGACTTCAATTCTTTCTGTGCTGTGTTGAAGAAGACCAAAAGAGGATCTACAGTAGAAAGAACTATTAGAAAGCTCTGGAAAGAAATGACGATGGCTTCCTAAGAACTGCTAAAAAAAAAAAATTCATTTTGTGTTCTCTCTCTCTCTCTGTCTCTCTCTCTCTCAACATACACACACATACACACACACACACACATACATGCACACACACATACACAAGTAAGTATGTGTAACACATGTGTTAATTGTATCAGTTCAATAATTCTGTAATATTTACTTATTTTAAAACAAGATGCTTTGTGTTATAGATGTATTCATTTTGTATTTATCAGTTTAACGATGCACAACAGAAAAGCAACGGTGGTGAATGTGGGGCTGTGGTTGCACACGCCTTTCATCCCAGTGCTCAGGAGGCAGAGGCAGGCAGATCTTTGAGTTCAAGGCCAGCCTGGTCTGCTAGTCGACAGAGCAAGTTCTAAGACAGCTAGAGCTATTACACAGAGAAACCCTGTCTCAAAGAAGAAAAAAGAAAGAAAGAAAGAAAAGAAAAGAAAGAAAGAAAGAAAGAAAGAAAGAAAGAAAGAAAGCAAAAAGAAAGAGAAAAAAATAAAAAGAAATGATGGTGCAACAAAGCAGCAGTAACAGCTGTGGTGAAAAATGGTCAGTTTCTGAATTTTGCAAATATAGACTACAAGATTTGCAGCCAAATGTAGGACATAAGAGAGAACAGTGTTTGAGGAACAAAAATGTTTTCTGCATTTTGGACACGAGCCACTGGGAAAAAGTGCTCCTGTTTACTTAGAAGTGAAGATACTCCTGGCACCTACAGCAGATACTTCCTCTAGAATGATACAGCAAATCTTATCTGGTTGTGTTAAGTTTGATGTGTGGAACAGCTATCCAAGTGGAGACAGTGATTAGGTAACTGACTGTTCAAATCACCCATTTGGAAGAGCTCTATGCTACAGGCAGAAATTTGGAAACCATTGGAATATATATAAAGTCCTAGGACTAGATGAAAATGAGAGATCAATTGGGGGAGGGAGGGGATAAAAACACAATGAAACAGGCACAGGCACACACGTACACACAAAAGTAACCTTGGTTACAGAACTAAAGCTTTGAAAGTATTCTTATTGTGAAAATGCACATGACTCTCACTCTTTGCATAGTGACACATTTTTGTTGTTGTTTGTATGTTTGTTTATTTTTCTGGAAAACAGAATGATAGAACTTTGGCCACAGGGAAGAAATTGTATATAAGCAACATATCTGGGCCGTACCATTGTCTATGGTCCTGTACCGTTACAGGAAGTGGCTAATAAATATAACAAAAGATAGAAGCAAGTTGACTTCCATGCTAGTTCCTGGCTACCTTATACTTCAGTTTCCCTATGTAGTAGAATATTATTTTAAGGTGTGTTACTTTTGTTTATGTTGCATTTGTTTAACTCTGTGTAGCTGTGCTACTGTGCCAGTCTAAAACACATGATGATTTAATAAAGATATGAATGGGCAATAGCAAGGCAGGAGAAAGGATAGCAGGGGCTGGCAGGTAGAGAGGATATATAGAAGGAGAAATCTGGGAGGAGAGATCTAGGAGCCAGAGAATGAGGAGGACTCCAGGAACTAGCCACCCAGCTACACAACCAGCAACAGAGTAAGAGTAAGATTTACAGAAGAGAACGGGAAAAGCCTAGAGGTTAAAGGTAGATGAGATAATTTAAGTTAAGGAAAGGTGTCTAGAAACTAAGACAAGGCAAGGCTGGGTACTTATAAGTACCATCTGTGAATGATTTATTTGGAGCTGCGCAGAGGGCCCCCCAAAAGACCAAAACACCCCAACAATACCCCTCAGGCCCCAGTACTTTTCCAATATTGGAGGAAATGACTCCACCAAGATCTGGTGTGTGCAGGCAAGGCTGCATTCCCAGGTATTCTGCTGTATATGCTGAATCCTCAAAAGCATTGAAAAATCTCAGAAAGGATTGTTTGGAAGGACATCACCTTCCACATCTGCATCGTTCCCCAGCCAAGTTCCCAAAATCTAACTTCTCAACATGTTTTCTTAGAATTTTGCTTAAAGCTATGGAATATCAGTAATAAGCCCCTTTTTATGAGGTTTTCAAACAGCAGGGCAAAAGGTCTGTAGAGTGGATTCCGTGGCTCTGTAATGAGTGGCCTAGCTCTGTTTGTAACAGCCAGTGGCTTTCTATGGCCATTGGCTCATAACTAAACTGATGGTATTCCACGTACTGTTGGCCACTGATGGGAAAATGTTGATATGAAACCTGGGAGAATCATTAGATAGAGTGGAAACCAGAGGATGCAGAGCAACTATTTCTTCCAATTGCATTTCAGCTACGCGTTGTCCCATGGTTTATAATCAAATGTGTACTTCCTGTAATTAGCTTATGCAATGCTTATTTAAACCGCAGGGTAATTCGCTTCTAACAGCATGGACTGTATGCACCAATGTTATTAGAGTAAGTAATACTAGGATAGAGATTCTTCTGATATGTTATGTAACTGAATGTGTTAGCTATCCCATCGTTCTTAAACAAAATGAAATTCCATTATTTAACTACACAACAGTATTAATGAAATTACTTACAAGAGTGAAATACACAGGTGCTTAATTTTCTTATTTGATCTTGGTCCTTGTCATAGCTGTCTTCATGGCCATTTTCATATATATATATGAAAATATATGTTTTGTATTTATATAATTTATATATATGTGTGTGTCACATATATGGGAACATATATAAAATCATAAATCGTATGGGAGGGTTTAGAAGGAGGAAAGCCAAGAAGAGAATGCTGTCATTTTATATTACAATCTCTAAAATTAAAAATAAATTTTAAAAAGTACTAATAAAACATTTGAATATTCCCCAGTTGCTCTGTTGTATGTGCTGTTATTTGGATTTCACTGTTGTGTTACCCTTGCGCAGCTGTGATATCACCATATGAATCTCCTTGTGTTGTTATTATGTCCGATGAAAGGCAGAATCATCTGGCTATGGCCTTGGGCCGCACACTTGGCTCACCTTTCTGCTCTGCCACTGCTGACTCGGTAAACTCTTGCAGACTACTTTGCCTCTATTCTAGATGTACAAAGGAAACTCAAATGCATACCACCAAGTGTTTTTATCACATCCATGCAGACATTGCCTTAAAGAGCCAAGAGCAATTTGTGCCTAGTTTTAGTCTTTCTTCTTGGGGTCATCTCTTCCTGCCTGGCTTCTCCATTAATTACTATGTACCTACCTTTAGAACATAATTATCTACTTATTAAGGAGACAATCTATCTATCTGAACTACTGTCTTTCTATCTGTTCTTTGATCCTCCAGTCAGCTAGCCACTGCTTGTGTGTGGACTCCTCTGACTTCCGGTTTTCTCACTTATTTCTTTGCTCACCTCTCATCTATCTCTATTTACCAAGAAGTATATCCACCTCTTCCTATTTTAATGGCATGCTTATGTGTAAATGGACTTCAATAAACAAATTTTTTCCAAAGTATGTTAGATAATTTGAATTTCAGCTATTTTTCTACACATTTTGGTGATTAATTAGATTGATCCTTAACTTTGAGTCTCAAAGGAAAAAAATCAGTAGATTACCATACGATCAATGGTGGTATATGACTCTACCTGCTCAAACCTCCTTCAGTTCTGTCCTGCTTCTATCTTAGTTTGGTCTTTAGATGTTTTCCTCCGTTTACGGCAATGAGTACTAGCAGCAGCTGGGAGACCCAGCATAGTTTTTCATCTATTTTTGTATACTTTCAACTCTCAGCTAGGTGACATATTGATTTTTCCCCTCTTACCTTGTAGCTGAAGCCAGGTGCATAGTGGGTAAAATCACTTACCACAGTACTGTATTCTGATTAGACTAGGCCTTGGCATGAAAGATGGAATGGGTAACTGCTGCCTTAAATTGTTTAGATTCTACCTATGAGGCTAAACTTGCTCATTTTCCATAAACCACTTGAAATAAATGGAGACCTGCAAAAAATTAAACAATATTGATATCAATATAACGGAGAGAATAAAAGTCAGTAAGATTATGTATTTTACCTATGTGTAGTCACTAATGTCTACTGCTGTCATTTACCACTGAGATCTCTTTGGTTCTCATCTGAAATTTTAATTGGCTCCTACATTTCTTTGTTATAAGTATTCACTTTTAACCCTTGAAGGTCAGTAGACATATATGGCCCATATGATCACCTCTACACTGGGAAATAGTTGGGAATGCCTTGCCAGGCTGAGTCCATATAGTCAGCAGTGTAGAACTTCTCACTGAAATCAGTAGAATTAATTCGTCACTGGAAGAAAGAAGGCATGGTGGGTTGCTCAGCAATTGATTGACAAGGTAGACTACACCACAGAAGCAACATCATACCCTTTCCTACACGTCACTATGTGGTTGCTCCTTGCCATTCCTTCCTCGGTCACTCTCAGCTGATTTGAAAGATAACACACTTATTGTATGTAAATGCTACTGAGGAAAACAAAAGTCTCTACAGTCATGTCAATTAAAAAAGACTTGTGTAGATTTGTCACCAGTAATACATTTATTTCCTATGTATTATTATCTACACTAATGTAGTTTTTGCTATTTTTGCAATCTTTCACTGGTGTTTTTTTATCAACTTTTCTTTAATTGCTGTGTTCTTTAAATTTCTCTAAAGCAAAAAAGGCTAAAAACATCATAACAGTATTTTATGATACAGGATAAGAAATGTATGAATTTATTAAGAGGAAAACCATACACAAATGAAACAAATTAAGACAAATCCCACAGACACTACATTTTAACACACATTTTAAAATACATATATCTGGTTCTACATAGCTAACAATTACAGGTGCATTTCAGAATACTAGGAACAAATTGTTTTTGATTTTCAATTCTTAAAAATTATTTTAGGTAATTCAAGGAATGTGCTATTGAAACTCTTCTAAATATACTTGTTTTTAAGGGTGAAACATTTGAAACCCTTACTCAAAGAAATAAAACAACAAGAGAAAGAAAAAGGAAGAGAAAGAGAGTAACATGAGATGTAAAGGAGGAGGGGTTGGTAAATGTGAATTCAACGTATGCATGGGTGTGATTTTGTTTATTTTATATAGCTCTGCAGTTTGAGTCTTGAATGACTTCCAAGGACCATGCACAGAAGGCATAGTCTTCAGCTAGGCATTGCTGGGAAGAAATGAAAACTGAAAGGTGGGACATATTGGAGACCTTCTATTCACTGAGAGTTTGTCCTTGAAGAGTGACTTGGTCCTCACACACTCCCAACATTATGTTCCATACAGAGCAAGGGGGCACAATCAGTATCATGGACACAAATCTCAAGAACTGTAGGCGAAAATGAGCCTTCCCTTTTTAAAGTTGAGTACCTCGGCTATTTTGGTGCAGTAACATAAAGACAACCAACAGGGAGAGAGTGATAGAGGAACTAAAAGGAAAAAATGGAGCATGTTGGTTCCTTTTCAGACATGTCATAAATTTCTGTGCATTCATTCTGCTTCTAGCACCCTCCCCTGCTGGACTTGCTGCATAAAATACAGTCATACATCCTCATTAAATTGACTAAAACAAGATACTTAGGGTTTTTTTTTTTTTGTCTTTTGGAAATGACTTCATGAATACTTCGTATTCCACATGGCTTACCAATATAAAAACTACTGAAAGAAAATAGAAAAAGAATTATACAATGAATTTGAGGACCTAGAATTTTTAGTGTGAACTACTGAATTTCAAACATTGTATTTAGCACTTTCCAACTTGTGGTTTCATTTAAATATTTAGAGAAATTTTTTAGTCAAAAGAGAGCTGACTTTAGCAAGCAGAACTGCCCAGCTCATAATTCAAAGCATTCGCCATATGGTCTATCCAAAAACTGCTCAATAGAGTCTATTATTATTAAGATTTTTTTTGCCCATACTACTACAGTGAGAGAACCCTTATTTTGAATCTAATCCTACTTGACCGTAAAACTTTTTAATTTCAATATTTTGTGACTTATTCCCTATCATATATACCTTATTATTATATTAATTTTCTACTTTCCAGCACTCTTCTCATCAAATGGACTCACATGGCTGGACATCGCTGTAAAATATATGCTTTATTTTTCTTCTGTGTGAGCATGGCAAGTGCTGTAAACACTGCCAGGGTGGATAACAGTATGCTGAGAATTCAGTGTCTCTGAGAAAGCACATCACCTTCCTGCACTTGCATTTATCAGACACTTCCTGTGAATGTCAGTGGACTATGTGACATCCCCACATCACTTTGAACCCATTAGATGACTTTCACTACTTGGCCCAAATCTGAGAAATGTTCATCGTTTTGTATCAGCTGATTCTGGAGCATTATCTGTTCTGTTGGAGTGAGTTGTGGAAATGGTAAGGGCTCTGACTCATTAGCTCCTAGAGCCAATCATTTACAGAGTGCTCTTGATTTCAGAAACACCACAATAACAATGAGAGCAGTACATTAATGATCCTGGCTTTCCTGGTTATCTACTACCTGAAATGTACCTACGAAATGAGAGTTTAAATTAGAAAGGATTAGGCTTGGTTTCTCAAAGAGGTTTCCACATTTTGAGAAAGTTATTTAATCTAACACATGGAAAGACTCCAGACACAGTGGCCATTAATGTCAGAATTTGGATTTTGGAAATTAGACTCTCAAACTGCACTGTCCTGTCATCGAGATGAGGAGGTGGGGGCTTGCGGCATGGCTTCTCTAAGAAGCACACCTGTATACTTGGACAAGGCAATCATGAGGAAGAGGAAAAGAAATCCTTGCCTAGGTGTGTCTAAAATAGAATCACTCTGAAGGTTTTGTCAGTCTCGTGAACTTTTCTCCTGGATGTGGACACTGTCAGATGAAATTTATTCCACCCATTCTCTGTCATTCTTACCTATGTTACTGTTCTTTCATTAGCTCCCCCAGAACTGCAGGGCCTTATGAGGGGCCTGTTATGGATAAAGTGATGAGGCAAAGAGGCAAATTTGGTTTCTATATATGTTTGCTCTCTCCTGGTGCATCTGCATGGCACAGTATCTATCTAGAAATAGGACTTGTAGAAGATGTCAAGAATAATTAGCTAGGGCTGGGCGGTGGTGGTGCACGCCTTTAATCCCAGCCCTCGGGAGGCAGAGGCAGGCGGATCTCTGTGAGTTCGAGGCCAGCCTGGTCTACAAAGTGAGTTCCAGGAAAGGCACGATATTGAGGTGAAGGAGGACAACAACCTAGCAATGTAAATGATCCATGACAGCCCTCCTTGAACCAAGTAATGAATGGTGTGGCATTTCTTAAAAGAGGGCACCTGGTTTCTGTGACTAGATAATCAGAGAACTTTTAAAATATGAAGATCCTAACATTTAGCACAGATTTCTCAAATCAGAATCTCTACTGAGGACTTGTTGGAATAAACACTTAAAATGAACTCCCAATTTGATTTTTATGCACACATCCCTCTGAGAAATATCAGGTTAGTGTACCCTGCCAAGGAGAGAAGATACTGCCTCTGGCTGTGTTGAATTGATGTGTGCAAGTATGATCACTTTCAGACCCTTGGCTGGATTCCATGTTCACATCTTCAACACAGCAATGATGTTTGATTTCCAGCTTTATTTCAAGAGCCTGGTCTGCCAGACCTACACATGATAAATCCAAATTCCCATCATGGATGGGGGAGGAGCTCCTAAGTTCCATCCCTAGCTAGGGCCACTGATAGCTGCTGGGGAGGAAAAGTCAGATTAATTCAAATATGTAGCCCTTGAAAAGCTACCCATGCCCCAGTATGGTTTCCACCTATGCACAGACAGCCATAAACGGACTCACACAACAGCACATGAAATTGGGAGGGTTAAGTGTGTATATGGTTATAAGTGGGGGGAGTTGGAGGGGGGAGGAGGGGGAAGTTTAGATCAAAATGCATTATATGCATTCAGGAAAACTTCAAGCAATAACATAAAGCAAAAACAATTGCCTGGAGATGTAGTACAGTTGGTAGGATGCTGGCCTAGTATGCACAACTCCTAGTTTTGATCCTTGTACTCCACAAATGAGGCATGCAGGTTCACACCTGTTGTCCCAGCAGTCTAGAAATGGCAGCTGGAAGATCAGAAGTTCAAACTCATCCTTGGCTATGGAGTGAGTATGAGGCCATACCAGGATACATCAGACCTTCCTTGTCTCAAAATAAACAGACAAACAAACACACAAATAAGAAAAAGCTGGAGACATGGCTCTGTCAGCCAGTTTCAGTTGCATTAGCATAAGGACTTGAATATAGATTACCATCTCCTGTGTAAAAAGCCAAGTGCAGAAGCAGGTGCCTGTAATCTCGGTGCTGGGGAGGCAGAGACAGGAGAATACTTGGGCTTGCTGGTCAGCAATTCAGGCCAGCGAATTCCAGGTTCAGTGAGTGCCATTATCTTAACATAAGGTAGAGAAGCAATTGAAAACACCTCACTCTAACCTCCAACTTCCATCACATGTGCACACCTATGAACACGTGCACACACTCACACATACACCACACACAGAAAACCATACAACATAAGTAGATAAGAATAATAACATTTTTAGATTGTTATTGATGCTTCCTTCCTCTCGTCAACTATTTATGCAGCAAGGAACAATACTCCAGGAATGCTTGGCTGATTGTAATCTGGATTTTCAGTGAATTCATCTTGCCACTTGATGTCAAATGCATCTTTGAAGTAGGTCTGTTCAAGAAGATGGAAGCAATGCTTGTGGCCATTCCAGGTCAGAGAACAGTCTGCTACAGTCATGTTGATGTCAGAATTCATCTGTTACTTCTGACTTCACAGGTTCATAGAGTTGGAGAAGTTCAGAGAGTCTTACAGATCTGTAACAGTGCAAATGTTGTTACTCGCTAGTCAACATTAGAGCCTAAGCCTTGGTGCTTCTGGTCCAGGACACTGTTCACTTAGCAGTGTATAAGTTAACTGCAGTTTTTTTTTTAATCAATGGTGATATTTAAGGAGAGTTTATTGTAAAATAAGATTCAAATGGCTGGGGAAACACTGAGCTAACAAAATGACTTTCCAGATAAAAGATCACTTGAAGCCAAAAATAGGAGTCATGGAAGATGTCAATCAATTCTGTCAGTTACAGTACCCTTTATTACTAGTTTTATTATTGGGATGAATATGAAATATTAATCACGCTTCTCAGAGGCCTCTATGCTTAGCATCTGATCCTATGTCAGTCCACTGGTGATGAGAAGTGGGTTCACTCACCAAACCACTAGCTCATTTCAGCAAAAGTTAAATATCTCCTACACGTAAAATGTTTTAACAAGCACTGTGATGGGTTCAATGGCTAGGGAATTTTTTTTAAAAGACATATTTCTGTTGAGGAAATCAGCTTTCCCATCAACAGAATGTCTACATTAAAAATTCAAGTAATATGGGCCGGGTGGTGGTGGTGCACGCCTTTAATCCCAGCACTCGGGAGGCAGAGGCAGGCGGACCTCTGTGAGTTCGAGGCCAGCCTGGGCTACCAAGTGAGTTCCAGGAAAGGCACAAAGCTACACAGAGAAACCCTGTCTCGAAAAACAAAAACAAAAACAAAAACAAAAAAATTCAACTAATAAAAAGTAAACACTTTTGAACAAACCTCACAATGTTAGTGTTCCCCACCTCCTTTGAATAAAGTCTATTCCTCTCCTTTAAAAATGAAAATAAACATTTGGCCTCTTTGCAAATGTATCCTTTTCATTTAGTTTCCCAAAGTGTTTTTCTTTTGATTGCTTTACATAATCTATTTTATGGTATGAAGACCCCATAGTGGGGAGGAAGAATTTTCAGCTGTATCTAGCAAGCCATACCTGCAAATATGGCACCGTTTCAATAAGGGATAAGAGCATCGATAGATTTAGTTGTGACCAGTGGGTCCGGGAACCAATTCTTGTGAATACTGAAGGATGGCTTAGTATATACTATATGGTTGCATGTATGTACTTGTATACATATATTGACACTTCTGATAAAAGTTAGAGTGAGTCAAATATGATAATAAGATAAATATTGTATATTGGGGAAATATGAAATTATTACACTCTGATGTAATTTTCTGTGCCTCAAAACTACCTAACTTATCAGAATTCACTCCTTTGAATGGTGTTGATGAGGACTGAGTCCAATAAAAAGTGGGGCCAATAAAAAGTGGGGCCACTTCCCGGTTTGCTGTCTACCTCAGGCACCCAGTTTCTTCTGTTATCTCTTTTCATTTGCAAAATGGTTTTCATGTATGTGACTTTCATTCCAGTTACTGTCCTGGATATTAGGGGAGCAGACAAGAAATCAGTGGCAACTAGTGTTAGAGCTTGAGTGGACGTGCCCATAGGTCACGTGGAAACACAGAAAGGCATCTAAAGAGACTTGACAGTCCAAATATACAGAAAACATCCAGGTCTTCAACTTGTTTGGCAAAATGGTGAAGCCTCTAGATTCCTCAGAATAATTTTAAGGGACTCAAAGAATAAGAAAACACACATGTCAAAATATTTTTCAAAGAAAATGTGTGCTGCTTTATTATAGCACGAAATTGTAGATCCTAGCAGCAAATATTAACAACAACCATAATTTTAAAGCACTAATGCACATACATAATATTTTGAAATGTAAGTAACAATGTTAATGTGCTATACAACTTTCTGTGATTCCCTTACTATAAAGTGGTGGATACTGTTGGTAAAGAGTGGTAGATGCTGACATTTGTAATGGGAGAAATACTGAATTTTAGTTAGATTTGGATGACATGAGAAATACCTTTTGGCTTATCAGCTCCTCTCTGTTGATGATGCTCAGAAGACCGGAATAAAATCCCTGCTGTAAAGTTATGTGTTATCTGAGGCATGGTCAGAGTCACAGATCAAAACTGCACAACCACCATCATCAGGGGATAAGGGCTGTGGCTGGGCAGCAAAACACGTGGCTCTGAGGAAAAAACGCTCCAGCTAGATGGCAGCAAGCATTCAATATCCCTTCCACGGCACAGTGATTGTAGTTAATCACCATTCATTTATTTCAAAATTCCCACAAGAGTAGGTTTTAAACATCCCTCATCAATAAAAAATGAGTTTAAGAGGTAATGGGTGTAATAATGAGTTCGATTTAATTATTACACAAGGTAAACATGTATAAAATGTGATATCATATTCCATAAGTACATAGTTATTATTTGTCAATAAAATAGTCCATTCAGTACAGCTTAGGTGGGAAGGGAACAAACGCTTTCTGCACAAAGCCTTCAGAGCTCTACTAAAGATCTGAATTCCAAATTCCAAACAGTCCAAAGGATTTTTGTCTCTTTTTATACTCTCTTTCTCTCTCTCTCTCTCTCTCTCTCTATATATATATATATATATACATATATTATATATGTATGTATATATGTGTGTATGTGTATGACTGTTTCATCACTGAAATATTTCTTCTGTGTTAGAAGAATTATTCCTGTAACCACTTTATGTGGTAATTGATTTGATACAGGTTTTTGCATGAAAACAATATATAACTGTCATTTCTTTTAAAATTGGTAAAATTAGTCTGTCTATAATTTTTGCTTTTAATAGTCCTCAGGATCAGGATACTTTTACACAGTGTTATACTTTATATCTTGAACCTTCTCCAAAAGCTCCCATGCTTGGTCTCCAGCTTGTAACTCAGAGATCTTCAGCTCATTGAAGGAGCGTGCTCCTTTGTTCCCTTGCTGTGAGGTGGGCAGCTTTCCTTCATACCATATTTGCTCCCCTCCACTGATAAACTGTCTTAAAAATATTTAAGATATATCAAAGTCTCCATTGAGCAGTCGGGTGTTATTTTGATGGGTCTGCCTTTATAAGTCACTTGGCCTTTTTTCTTTGCTGATCTTAATATTCTTTATTCTGTATGTTTAGTGGTTTGATTATCATGGCAAGGGGACTTTTTAGGAGAAGGCTGCGGGGAACAGGAGGAGGGATGAGAGGGGGATCTGTGGTTGGTATGTAAAATGAATAAACAATGTCTTAATAAAGAAATAAAAGGCTGTACAGACATACCCAGAGGTCACACTGATCTAGGCAATAAATACCACACTTAAGACTCCCTCATACAATTCTGAGCTGTGTCCAGCTAATAGCTGAAGCTAGCTAGGAGAGTATACAGTTGGCTTCAGCATTATTTTAGCTTCTAAATTCTTACCTTTTACAGATGTCTTGTCTTTGTAAAGCCACATCTATAGTATTAATAAATTATGCAGAAGTTCAAAAAATATTTAAGATAAAATCGGTTCTGTCAAAAGGAAAGGATAGGGTGGATTTGGAGCTGGAGCATTCTCTGAATGGGCAGGTGTGATACAATAGATGATGGGTAGATACATTTCAGGAAGATGAAATTAATGAGCAGAGGTTGGGCAAGCCGCTGCTTTTCAGCTTCTGTCCCTGCTCTGATGCTGAGCAGTGGAGCATGAGAGGGGAAATGAGAATGGGCTGTCCTTGAGGCAGGTCAGATCTTGGTGTCTCATAAGCCATTGTATATTAACTTTAGGGGTCTTTACCATTTCCCTGTCCCCTTTCCTTTTTATAGCTCACATGGTACATGTGTTCTTCAGCAGCAGAAAGCTGACTACTAGAATACAAACACAGGCATGCAGACACTCAGGCTATTTAGTGGTTCGTGTTACTAAAGCCCTTCAGCAGGCTGTGAAGTGTATGGAAGACCTCTGACTCTCCTCACTACACACCTTTATCTCAAGTGAGACTCAGGAGGCTATTTTAGGAAGCAAGAAAAGATATTTTCAAGAATGTATAAATGTCTGAGGTAAAATAAAAGGAAATATGAGGGATATTTAAGAAGGTACATTACATGTTCATTATTTAGCATTTAGACCTCAAATTCCATGTAGACGGCACTAATTTCTAATGGTCATCTGAAGTGTAAGAATGTTCATGGAAAGCAGGAAGCCACAGACACTGGGCCTGGGCTTTTGTGGTTCTCACTGACAGCCCCATGCTTGGCAGCCTTGGAGAACTGCTCACTCTCGCTGCTCATTGATAAGAAGTATGCATTCCCCATCTATTTACTCACTGGGAGCTCAAGTGACTATTGCGGCCTTCTTGACCTGTTGCTGCATTGTTCGTATCTGTCCCCAAAATATTAATGATGACATGAGTTTACAAAGCTTTGTAGGAAGAGCATCTTAAAGTGTAGAATGAGGAATATAAGTAGGAGAAAACTTAGGTAACTTTCTGGTTTTATTGTGAATCATCCTCAGTAATAACTGAATCTTGTACAGTGCTATGTTTAGGGGACTGAAGAGATCGTGAAGGGCCAGAGAGATGGCTCAGTGGTTAAAAACACATAGTCTGGGATTCAGTTTCCAGTGCCCATATTCAGAGGCCTACAACTACCTGTAATTCCAATTACAGGGGCTCTGATCTCTTTTGGTCTCAGTAGGTACCTGCACACACTGGTGCTTGTACATACATTCAGACACACACACACACACACACACACACACACACAC